>JALPQI010015241.1:0-30106 GCA_025490895.1 Thaumatotibia leucotreta
ATAAAGTCCTTGGATGATATATTTAAAAAATATTTACGAGGTAAACAAATAAAAATCGAATTCGTTGGCTGTTCTTTGTCCAAATATAATTAAATAATAGATTAAATTAACATTCGAATTTGAATCGTTTTATTTGATTTTACAGCAAATTTAATTTATGCCGTCCTATACAGCGTGTTACCATGACTCGGGCTTTTAAGAAAATGGACAATCATATGCATTACTAGCAATCGTTTTCAATTATTAACAGTTG
Organism: Thaumatotibia leucotreta; assembly: GCA_025490895.1. Lineage (NCBI taxonomy): Eukaryota > Metazoa > Arthropoda > Insecta > Lepidoptera > Tortricidae > Thaumatotibia > Thaumatotibia leucotreta. The sequence goes on from JALPQI010015241.1 coordinate 254, forward strand.
ACAAATATTTAAATTAACTGTACAATTGATTTTATCTCTTTCGAAGGATCAATGTAAATGTATTGCTTACTTATCAAACACTGATTTGATGAAACAATGAAATTATTTTCGTTGTCTTAATTTGTGTCCCTAAAAACGTGACGCAGTGGTGATTTTTGTATGAGATGATGTTTTGTTTTCAATTTCTGATGTATGGATTAAAATGTAGCGTGAAAAAAAAATACAAGTGCACCGTTTTTTAGCCTTGGTGCCTTTTTTAGGCTCTATTGCAAGAAGTGGCTCATTTTACGTCAGGTCCAAAACTTCTGGGCCATCTGTACTAAAAATCATCGTACAAGACACGTTCAAAAAGGAAATTCGTAACTCGTGTCGATTTCGAACACTCCCTTCGGTCGTGTTTTAAAACATCGCCACTCGTTTCGGATTTCCTGTTTTTCGCACTTGTGTCGTAATGTACAGTCAGCTGCAGAGAAAAGTTGTATACACATTTGTATGCAAGGGGGTCTACTTTTCTCTGTAGCTGATTTATTATTTCCTACGATTCCTTTGATCGTATAAATTATGCTCACGTATGAAATAGATACACATGCTGTAGATATACAAACATGATAACATAATTGATGGCAGTAACTCTAGATGAGCGAATAGATACCCTGCTTTTTCGTAAATGAAAGGATAAAACACGTACGTGATGAATATAAATATCCCTAATTACCATAATATAGTTGATTAGTGCGGAACCGACGGGTTTCAGGGAACGTTCAAAAGGTCCGTATTAATGAGAATATCCTGTATGAAGAGAGTTAATCAAGAGGCTGAATGGTAACTAGGAATATATATTGTATCAATTGAGCTACACAAAACAAAATAGTAGGTAATAATGGTTTATAGCTCTGTGGTCACAAAACACGTATTTGTTTCGAATTCGACACCATATTATAGTTAGGTTCGATAAGGTACAGTACAGGATGCTTAGCCAAGTTAGCAATCGCTAACACTTAGTAACGTATCGTAGTTATCCCTCTCTGTCACTCTTTCATATTAGTGCGACAAAGACAGTTAGCTGTCCTCCGCCTTTCATTTACGATTGACGATTAGCGTTAGCGATGGACAACTTGTCTAAGCAACCAGGCAAGAGAAAAATTCATCGTGCCACGAAAAATACGAAAAGCGATCAAAATACCTGCCGTATGGTGACGGTAGTAAAAATACATTTGTGACCACCACAACTCTTCCCGTGGTTGTCGTAAGAGTCGACTAAGGTCATTGTCATTGACCATTTATTTATCGAATATTGATGGCAGGCAGCAGCGTCATCATAACTTAAAACCCCCACAAGAAATCTCTCTAAATAAAGTCAGAAAAACATATTAGTCTGCATGATCATGATTGAAGTTTCACCCTGTATAATATACATCGGTATCGGTTAACAATATGTGGGGCGGTGAGCCATTCAGCGATCAAAGCGGCTTTCATGTGCCGCGCGTCACCAAACACTGGTAATAACCCCTTTATTAAATCACAGCAACGGCTGTGGACGACCTATAAGACTATACGGTGTGTAAATATAATACAGCTCAGCTATGCTATTCTCTTATTCATATATTCGACGTTGCGTTCGTCAACGAGCTCGACGTCGAGACAGGCTTGTCTAAAATCCTAGCTGTTTTATTTGACATTAGAAATCGTGGCTGTGAGCGAGTTTGTGGGCGAATTCGTCGCTGTTTTTCGTTAGAGAATACGAAGTTCGTACATTAAACGTCAAACTCTCGACGCAGTGTAGTTCCAGGTCACGCCGCATTCATCGCCGAGCACTAGTGTCGTCTAATAGTTATTTATGTGGCTGGCGCATAATAAGAGGCATTAAACATGAGTGTGGTTTTATGAAACGAGCCGTAGGCGAGTTTCATAATAAGATCACACGAGTGTTTAATGCCTAATTATGTACAGTCACATACATAACTTTATCTACATCCATATCATTAGTTTAGAATGACAATTTACCTTTATTTTCTTTGATATCCACTAAGTAATTACCTCTAAATATAAAAATTCAAATCAGTTGAAATCACTCAATTTGAGTAAGGATATCCGACAATAAATATTTATTGAAAAAAAAAACAACAAAAAGAAGTTGACTTCATAATGTTAAAATTAATATCATGACGACGATACTTTAATGTCAACATTATGATGCACTGTACTCTGCCTGTACTTTAATGTTAACATTATGATACAGCCACAGACACCGGTCTCTTAATATAGGTCATTACATTACCGCTTCTGAATACATAACAGGGAAATTATGATATTCCTGTAGATAAAGTACATTAGTGAATACCATTTTTAGGCTCGACGCTGCCGCAGCGCTGACAGCAAGGCGGTTTCCTTAGTGAATAACATTGCTGGTCATTAATTAAACCAGGCATAGTAGTAATCATCAATTAGTTAAGGTAGTAAACTGAGAACCCTTATAGTTTCGCTATGTCAGTCTGTCTGCCTGTCTGTCCGCAGCATAGCTCAGTGGCCGTTAATACTAGAGATTTGTAATTTGGTACAGATTTATATATTAATCAAGCCGACAAAGTCGTAGAATAAAATATAAAAAACATTTCTTTTTTCGGATACCTCCCCTAGTGGTATAGTGGGGATGATATTTTTATTTCGTTAAATAGGTATTTTAAAAATAATAAGGGTCTAAACAAAAAGTTTTTTTCTTAAGTCAATACTTTCGGAGATAGCGGCTCCAGAATTTAAAAAATTGCCCCCTCTCCTTCTACGTATAACTTTTGATCCTTGGGTACAAAAAAATTGTAGAAAATCATACATGGCTTAAAGAGTAGGTACTTTAACATAAAAATATATGTTATAATCGGCCCAGCCGTTTTTAATTACTACTGAACCCTAAACTGAGCTTAGCCCGACATGTTCTTGGCCGGTATTTTGACCGGTCTGAGCAAGGCATGACCCAAAAAGAATTTTCAACAACTATAACAAAATGTAACTAAAAACTAAACTAAGTTGCTATATCAATTTAAAATGACCAATAGTTGTTTGAAGTTCGTCCTGTTTGTTCCTATAATAAGATTAGGAAAGGGTAAGGTCGGGCTAATTTGTGTATTGTCCGCCATGTTTAACTTGGGCAACGATCCCAATTACAGATAAGAGCTTAGACTGGTTGATACTCTGTGTGTTTACCACGAGTAAGCAAGTATCGTTTACGTTAGCGTTTATTCGATACCTAAATTAGTCAAGTAGTCGTACCTACTACGTCGAATGTGAGTTGGAAAAGGATATGTTATGCCGCGGCTACGAAATTGGTCTAAGGCGACCGGCTTAGCGGAAAACCATACGTGCGAGATATGGGTACTCCCATATCGGCATGTCGCTCCAACTCATGGATTCGCTCGCCGCTGGTCGCCTGAAGGTGCGTGCAGACCGAAAGAGCATTCGCTGTTCTAGCGCCCGTTCTAAGAAATCAACCAATCACGTTTTGTGTACCGATCGAATTTCGTAGAGTGGGAGGTTAGAACAGCGAATGCTCTTTTAGTTTAACCGCACCTTTAGACCAATGTCGTGGCCGGGCCTTTAGGTTTTACTTGATGCGTCTCGTAATGCGTTTCATCGCACTCGCACTGATATATTGGAGCGAGCGCGATAGCCTGCTTTACATATCGAGTAAAATCTAACGTACCGATCCTTGCAAAGTCATGGTACGGCTAAAACTCGCTCTAATACGTCAGTGTGAGAATGATAAACTGCTTTAGGTACGTATTGAGTAAAACCTAACGTTACTGATTCTTGCAAAGGCATGGCACGGCTAAAGCTTATGGAAGAGGGTGATAGACTGCTTTTCGTATCGTGAAAACACTAGTAAACGATACTTGCGAGCTCATGGTACGGCTGCTGAGCCTGTTTTAAATACTTTCAGTATAGTTCTTTAAGCCAGGTTAAGCTGACGGACTTCATGATTGAAAATACAATTTGCATTATCAACTAGATGCTATACCGTAAACTGAAGTTACTTCGAGCCTTGGGGCTTGGGGCTATATTGATATGATAATAACTTCGTTTGTGTTTTGTATTTGAATATCTACGTTTCTCAACGCATGCAGATATACTTTTTTTAGTCGGGCAAGAACGATAGTTATAAAATAATAGGACGTAGTTATGCAAAAGGGAACCAGCTCACATGAAGTTTTAGGGTTCCGTAGCCAAAATGGCAAAAACGGAACCTGTGTTTCAATTTCATACTCGCGGGTAAAACACAACTCTGCACCTCTGCAGTATAACAAATAGCTATTCAACACTGATTGCCCTGCATTTTATATTATTGTATGTTTATATGTCAATGTCACAGAGCGCGGTACAGTCAAGGGCATTAATATATATACACTTCTCCATACTGATCCCTTACAAATGTGTCTATATATTAATGCACTCGACTGTACCTACTCGTAATCATAAAAGGGGTAGTACTCGTGTAACTTGTAATCTTCTCCTGCTTCCAACAATTCGCAGTACACCCACTTTTATTACACACCATAACTCGAGGAATACTGATTTTCAATTACATCATTTGTGCCTCATCATGTCACGGTCGTAGACCTTTGTGATTGTAAGTAAGGTCATTGGGAAAGCCTCTAATTTTCTTTAACTATTATACTTTGCATGATGTTGTCAAAAACACCATAGTTCACAGGTTCCGAGCGAGATGAGGACTCAAAGCTGAAATACAATCCGTGAGCTGTTAGAAAAAGCTGCCGTGTTTTACCTGTCTTACTCACTCTTTTTGCATACGTATGGTGGTGAGCGAGACAGGAATAAAACCGAAGGTTTATCTACAGCTTGGCAAAAACGAGTAGAAATTAAAAAGTAGCAACATCGTAGTGTCGTCCCTTTCAAATCAATATACGTGAGAAAACGGGACGACACTACAATGTTGCCACTTTTTAATTTCTTCTCTTTTTTGCCAGGCTGTAACAGCTCAAGGACTGTAACATAGAAATTTACAAAACAATGATGATCCAACATTTCAAGCACAGAAAAGTGTTCGATTCTTCAGTAGTAGTAGGATATATATTTTGTAAACCCCCATTAGATTAAGAGAAAATCCAAGTAGTTACATTTACTGCAACCAATTCCAATTAGTTACTTTCTATTTTCCACGAATCGGACGGATATGACGAAAAACCATCGTGATTTCGTCATATCCACTAGTATTTTTTTATATCACAACCATTTCGTTACCTACTGATAAAGTAATAACATTATTTAAAATACGGATAGTTTCGAGAAAAAATTACTCCGAGATTCCCTTTTTGCTATACAAAATCGTTCGCTTTTTGTTCGGAATCGAGCCGAAATCGAGCTCATCGTTTAATTGAAGCCAGCAAAACTTTATTCATTAACAACCAGCCGATTTATACACTAATCAATGAGTCAAATTGATTAAAAACAACGAAACAGATCCAAGAATCAGGATTTTAGGGACACTTTTAAACGTTTTTACACATATTTGATGTATACGTTCCACTTTCATTTTAGCTATTTTAACTTTGCATTGGGTATATACTGTGTTAGTTAGGCACCTATATATTGTACCTAATATGTGCAATGAAAAAAATAACTGTACACCACGGTCCACGGTCACTCATTTTTTTTCATTGCTTTTGGTATTTCTTTCTATATTATAGTTTCAAAACTCGTGTTTCTAAATGTTATGAAATAAATGTCTCTCAGTCAATAAAATTAATATGAATTAGTATGATTTTGAAATATGTACATAAAACATTTTATTTGCTTAATACGAAAAACAAGGCAAGGCAATGTCATGAACATAAATTTCTAAATCATAACCTTCTAATTTAAACCTAAACTTATCGAAGTCCAATACAAATTTAAACAAGGTTTAAGTATATTTTTTCATCTCCAATTAAATAATGATTTATTGTATTACGTTGTACGTAAATTTAAAATAAAATACAAAATTTCCTCTGAATTCGGAATAAAAAGCATTGTAAAATAATTAAAACTCAGGAACAGACATTTCACAAACCATTTTTCCCCTCGACTTCACAAACGTCTTGGGTTGCAATTACAATGGTTTATTACCCTTGATGTAAATTCCACTTATTTTGTACCTAGGTATAAAAAAAATAATGCAATATTCTCTTTGATTAAAGTATCGCCATCGGGTGTAAAAAGTATATCCGCTTGCGAGTTTAAAATTAGAATTTCTCATTTCTTTTTTCACCTAAATCCGGGTGTAAATTACCAGCCTTAGGTAAATGACTTCTTGTTAATTAAATCTCTAATAAAGGAGTGTTTTAAATATCGAAATCTGGTTTTTGTTGCATTGTTGATACACTGAATTTCTAAATTGATTCAAGTGCAATGAAAATTATTTACAGTAGAAGTTACTTAAATAATACTAAACCGTAAATCTAAACGAGGCTCCTGTGGCATTGTATAGTCCATTTCAAATACGAAGGCCCGATGCCACTCGAAACTTTTGTCATTTAATTGGTCCACTACAAATTGGCACGTGTCGTACCTACACCGATGTATGCAAAAAATATCACGCCACAAAAGGGTCTGGCCAGGTATCTTTTGCTATCACTGATCCTATTGTTAACGCCTAATGACTTTGTCAAGTGGAATCGGACCTTCGTATTTGAAATGGACTTTACAGATTCAGCGTTTTTACGGCGTTTTTATTTCGTCATTGTCGTCTCGGCAAGTACTGTTACAACAGATGACCCTAAGAGTGTTACTTTAATGTAAACGTAATTCAGTATCAATGTCAAGCTAGCGGAATCAATGTTGTTGCTATTTGGCCTTCCGTTGTGGTAATAATCGCAGCTATGCTATTCTCTTATTCACACATTCGACGCTGCGTTCGTCAACGAGCTCGACGTCGAGACAGCCTTGTCTAAAATCCTAGCTGTTTTATTTGGCATTAGGAATCGAGGCTGTGAGCGAGGTTGTGAGCGAGTTCGTCGCTGTTTTTCGTTAGAGAATACGAAGTTCGTACATTAAACGTCAAACTCTCGACGCAGTGTAGTTCCAGCTCACGCCGCATTTGTCGCCGAGCACTAGTGTCGTTAAAAGTACATTAGTGAATACAATTTTTAGGCTCGACGCTGCCGCAGCGCTGATACAGCGCTGGCAGCAAAGCGGTTTCCTTGGTGAATAACACTGCAGGACGACAATGACGAATCCGAGCGGTTAAAACGCTCCTTGCCCACCACGTAAGTATACGAGAGTAAGCATTATTTTTCGAATAAAAGTTTGGTAAAACGGTAGTGAGTTTTGGTATTCAACCGACAATGTGTCTGTGACGATACAGACTGGGATTCTTCTAGAAAGATCAATGTCGTCGGCGCCGAACTGTCGCGACGACGAGGCGGCTAGCGGACCGATCTTTATAATAATTCAGGTAATGCGTGGATGTGTATAGGTCTATCTATGTCTTTGATTACATGGTTTTTTGGAGTTCCGTAGCCAACCCTAATAGTTTCGCCATGTTTGTTTGTCCGTAATCTCAGTGACCGTTAGCACTCGAAAGCACAAATTTGGTACCAATATGTAAATCAATCAATCCGACAATATGGTAAAATAAAAATTGAAAAAAAGTATTTTTTAGTACAGATGGCGCCTTTTTTTGCGCGCGAGAAATGGTTTATTTTACGTCAGGTCGAAATCTTCGGAGGGGCATATGTACTGAAAAACGTCGTAAGATACTGGTGCGAAAACGAAATCCGTTACTCGTGTCGATTTAAAGCACTCCCTTTGGTCGTGCTTTATATCTCCACTCGTTTCGAACTTAATTTTTTTCGCACTTGTATCGTAATGTACTATTATTAGGGTAGCCCTTCGAGTAAAGCGAAGGGTATTTTTTATTTCAACTCTAATGTGTGATTAGTGTTAGATAGGTATTTAAAAATGAAATACTAAAACATGTTTTTGATAATTTCGGAAATCTTTGCTCCAAAAGCACAAAAAAATTGTGCCATCTCCCTTCCCTCTCATTTTTAAGCCATAAGTTTAAAAAGCTCTAAAGTAGAACGTTATGAAAAAAGCTTATGAAAATTATTTTGAACTAGAAAGGTTGAACACTTTTTGAAAACTTATTGAATAACTAGGGGACCCTGACACTGAGCACGGCCTGACATGCTCTTGGCCAGTTCTTCATTATGATTATTATCAATTATAATTATTGTTTATACAGATAAATCACTACGTGTCTTCTGTGGACAAAGTTAAGGACACGAACCATTGTCAATCTTGTGTTCCGCATAAACGCGTCTCGTCTTTCTTCCCTATGTTAAACTATAAAGTGCCGTGGTGACTTTTGACGACAGGGTAATGGCGCTCATCAGGAGATGCCTATGTCTAGCAGTTGACTACGATAGATAATGATGATTATGAAATGAATACTAGTCAAAGTCAAAGTTAAACAATTCTTTATTCAAGTAGGCCCAGCAGCCAGGCCTTTTGAATCGTTGGACTAAATAGCAAATAAGATCTAATTCCGTTTCAAACCCTACACCACTAGAAGAATCCGGCAAGAAACTCAGTGGGACTTATTTTTTAGCTAACATCTTACAGTTAACATGCATTAAAAAAATCATAACATTTTTTTAAAACAAATGCAGATATATCATATTACCTACACAATGACTAAGGATGTAGTCTTTAATAGTCGGAACATAATATAAATCTAATGTGTCTCATCTAATGTAATGTGTTCATTGTCTCAATATCTGCTTGACCGGGTGGCTATGTAATCAGCCGCCAAAGCGGAGGACATGTAGGTTCAAACCGCAAATCAAATGCTGTTGCGTTTTGCGGGCGTCCGAATGTTTTCTATGTTTTAGCTAAAACTAGAACCAACATTGGTAACCCCTGTAGCCGTACCATGAGTTTTTTATTTTATTTTCTTTATGGGAGAAATAACAGAAGTAAGTTGTAACGATACAAAAGTCCGTTACTTAATTAAACTTTATTATTTTTGTTTCATTTAGTTTTAGGTAATAATAATTACTCAGTTTAGGATATTGGCGGGAACCATAAAGGAAATCATCAACGGTCAAATACGACGCGACGGTTTGGCGCCAAAAACATCGAAGCCAAGCCAACTCAAGACGCCACGCAAACGCACGCGCGATCGGGATATCCCAGTTAGCAACCGACGCGACGCGCAAATTGGCGCTAACGTTTGGCGCCTTTTAATTACCCATTGCGCATGTCTGATTAACCCCTGGAGTGCCTAGTGACAGATCTGTCACAAGCCAATTGGACTTTAATATAAAATAATTAAAGTAATTAATCAACAATCAAATTTATGACAGCGGCGTTCCAGGGGTTAATAGACGCTTCTGTTATGCGACGCTCGCAGCTTCCACGGGAGTACGCAGGCGCCAAAACGCCCGAACACAACTGGAATTAGCGTCGGTAGGCTAGGGGTATATAAAGCAATGTCGGCGGGAAGATGGGATCACTTTGAGTTGAAGATTGAAGAGTAAACTTTACATTACTTTGTTCCTAGATAGTCTAAGTACCTATTTTAGATTCTAGATTCAGTGTAAGTAGTAATTCTGTCTGAGTGTCTATTAAGCTATAGTGTTCAGGTAATTTGTTTAAACCCTGGTGAGTTATACAATATTATTTATATTAGTATCTATAATCGTGGTTTTATAATTACGTTATTTGTACATAGGTAAATACCTACCTTAATTCTAGCTCAAACGCTGGTGAAATTTGTAGGTGATTCCAAAAGCTTACCTCCTATTTATTGCTAGGTTCTGGAGTTAGTATACCTAAGCTCAAAGCTAGGTAATATTAACGCAGTTTTATCTTCACAGCACTATTTAACTTATAGATATTTCCATTTACCATATCACACTTTTATATACATGATGGAAGTTGGATTTTTTCATATTGTACTTATAAATAGTATACTTAAATACAGCCATTTATTGTCTCACGGTTAGCTCTCAGTATAATTATAACGAGTTTTATTATAAATGTTAGTAAATAGTGAGAGAATTATTAAGCAATAAGCTACACCACACAACACACACGGTACGTATATTTGTTATGAAAGTTAGTGCATAACCAAGCCTTATTCTATTTTAATGTATCTTTCTTAAGTTAAAATAATATTTGTACAAGCATCGGTCCACAAAATGGCGGACGGGACGCGGGCTCGCGGCGCGATGCTCAGCCGCTGACTAGAATGAATTCTATTTATAAATACATTCGAGTATGAAAGAACGAGACGCGAGATGCAGGGGTAAATTCTAGTTCCTAAGAGAGACAGAGATGGACGGCAGGTCCAGGGTTACGTAACAGAGTGGCGGCGTTGAAGTTGAAATCCCTTCGTGGCGGGAAGCGCTCGGGAGTCTAGCGTCAGTGTCTAAAGGTCTTATCTTGATATTTCGATTATTTGAATAAATCGCGTATACATAAACTTGGTAAAGTATGTTTGTATCAGTATCTAGATTGTATTGCTAATGAAAAGGGACCAAGGTTGGCTAGTTGGACGGTTATATTTATTATTGTTTTGATTTTATCTGTGAATTATTTAAGTGTGCTAATTATTTTATTTATCCTATGTATGGTTTATTTAGTGCGAAATAGTTTTGGGATAAAGTGATTTAATTGTTTTTCAATATAATTCTTGTTTGTGAAGGTTTAGGGTGGGAATTAATATAATAGTGAATGCTTCTTTCAGTACTTAACTAATTATGAATTAATCGTCTATATTATTACTTATATGATCTTTATGTATGTGTTTAGTTAAAGTGCTAGTTAAAGAGCGTAGGCCCAGTTTTAGGGTAGGTCTCTGAACAAATGTGGAATGGTATAAGTAATAACATTGAACATATTTATTTGATAAAGTTTTACTGAATTAGTTGATAATACTAGTTTCTTGAAGATGGTTTGATGGACGAATAATTAACTTACATATATGATTAGTGGTTTGTTTTGATGTTTTGTTCAGGTGTACATTGTCTGGTTTGCGCTAAATGATCGTAACGTGATTTTAGGTACTGTATTCTGCTATACTTGGAACGTAGAAACAGTACATGCATATAAACCTGTATTACAATGGTGTCTTGAATAGACTCAAACTTCAAACCTTGGTTAAGGCCAATTGTATTACGATACATATATACCCAAGGGTACATATTTGATCTACTCCTGATTTGCCATCTGATGGAACTGGAAAAATCATGTTTTTGGAAAAGAGGACCTGGGCCCACAAAATATTTACCTTCCATATTGGTTCAGAATAGGTGAGCTTACCCCATCCTAAGGACCGGGTTAATTTGCAATGTCGAATAATCCTGAAATACGAATATAATAAGGGATCATGGTTCCTTACACATCTAGTTCAAGAACTAGTACATACATAGTGTCACGACACTAATAATGAAATTAAATATTTCTTGTTCCAAGGAACTAATACATACAGTTTGACATAAACTGAATTCGCAAATTCACCCAACCGTATGCTCGAGCTGTGTTAGAATTGCAATAGTTAATAATAACTGTAATTCTATATCGGTGGGTAGGGGATATTATTTATATATTTTTTAATACTTACAGGTTGTCTTTTATACTTAACTAAAACTTATCTTTATCTTTTACCTTTAACCACGTGCCTTTTAACTTTAGCATTTTCTATAATACCTACTTATATTTGCCATATATTTGTGTTTGTTCTACAGTTAATACGATGTGTGTGTAATAATATTACCGTGTTAATAATAATAAATCTTATTGTGTTTAAAGTACTTTTATCATTTCTCTCCTGTTATACTAGTGTTATGAGCATTATATCATTTGTTAGGTATTTACATTATCCTAGTTAGGGCTTTTAGGTCTATAACTCTCACTCTTTGTTCAAGAATCTAGGTCATTACGTACAGCTACGGGGTCCTGCCGCTACTTAGACGATCACATCACTTCTTCTGGCCAAAATATTTATAGTCAAGACAGAATACCATAGAACCATAGCTTTATTAGGTAAACTTTTAGGGTTCCTTGCGGGTTTGTATTAATACTGAGGGTTCTCTAGCTTATGGGGTTTGATTTGCATGGGGTAGTGGGCTGTGTGAGTAGGTAGAAATAGGCTAGGACTTTTCAAGCGTTACAAAGTGATACAGCACTATTTTACATTTTGAGACGTAAATATACAAGAATATACAAATGTTCTCACTAAAACAGAAGTAAGCACTTACAGGACACGGACTTGTATGTCAAACAAACAACATTCCTAGTATAGTACAGTATTAAAGCATGCATTGAAAATAGTAAGGAGAATTTTAAAGGTAGGGTAAGAGTAATAATGACTAGGTACTTAACAACATTAATAAGCGACTAACAATGTAAGTATAACCTACAAGTTATATTGATTTAAACTTTCTCGATTATCACTCATATTTTAAAGACAAACGGGTCTTAATCGCGTAAACTTACGTTCAATTATATCCTGACGATTCGGGCATGACGTTACACCCGTAGGCAGACTCAACCTGCCTGCGACCACGGGTGTAACGGTAACGTCATGCCCAGAAAACATCAGGATATAATACGTAAGTTTACGCGATTGAGACCCGTTTGTCTTTAAAATATAAGTACAAGTTGGCTAGAGTAGAACCACATTTTGTCTTCTAATTGGAGTTGGAAAGTAAAGCATACGTTATGTTTTACTCGATACGTAATGCATTCTATCGCACTCGCACTGATATATTGGAGCGAGCGCGACTGCTTTACGTATCGAGTAAAACCTAACGTTACCGATTCTTGCATAGTCATGGTATAGCTACTATTCATTCGTTTTTGGAAATAAAGGCATGAGGTAAACACATGTATCTTAATTAAGCAGTTATATATACCGGGTGTGGCCAGTAAAAGGAGCAAATATGTAGTCTAAATGAAACTAGTTCCGACAGGAACCAACTCATAGATATAGCTGTCTACACTATTTATATTTTCTTTTTAAAATACCTTATTTGTTGTTACGATTACATATTTTTTTATTTTTCTAGCACGACAAAACATATGAATTGTACTAATTCATGGAATAAATGTAGTATGTGCAGTGCAGTACGGTGTGCTGTAAGTATTTGCATTAATATTGTTAGAAAATATCAGTAAACTAAACTAATTATTACTCACCATTTTTATATTTAAATCTTCTTTTAATAAAAAGAGTTTGATAAATAGAGGTAAGTTATAAACATAATACCTTTTTTTTATTTTATTTCAGTACAGGCCACACCCAGTATACAGCAGAGATCGAGCGTAATAGAGACGAGGGCAAAGTTGAAACCACACATTTCGCAAAGTGGATTTTACAAAGCTGGAACTAGATGGAAAAGTTTTGCGCAGTAATGAATTTCCAGGTATTACCTACTCTTGTTTCAACGATGCGGAGGTCTACTAATGAAGTATATTTTACTGTGAAATTATGGTATATAATAAATGAAAAGATTGATAAGTCAAAGGATAACACGGATTAGAATTTTCGTGTCGGAAATTCTCTCGATTTTTTTCTGAAGACTGTCAACTATGATGTAAAGTGTCAATGCATCTCCTGCAAATATTTTGAAGGTTTAAAGGTATGTTTTAAATGACATTGGTGTATCAAAAATAAGACGTAATTTATTTACCCTTTTATGATCCTAAAAAAAGGTTTTAAAACATTGAAAGTTCTACAAAATAAATGTTACTTTAAAACAAAAACATGGTTAAGACTTGCTACCGATGTTAGGTACTTTAAGATAAGCTTTGACTTTTACAGCTATGTTCACGAGGTAAAAGAATAGATTTCTTGGAGGTAGAATCTTTTTTTTTTAATGGCACTGGGCTTAATGTAAATGCTCTAAGAAATCACTGCAGGTTACATTTTTTGCTTTAATTGTAGGTCTCACCCCGTATATTTTGAAGTTTCCCATTTAAATACCAGTTCGGCATTTTGATCATTAACTGGAAATTCACATTCAACGATTCATGTCAGTTTAAACTTAATCGAAACAATAGTTGAGTGATTTTCGAAACTGTCAGTAGCATACGATGCCTTATTTAACAAATGATTGGTAGCTGTTAGCCCTGTTATTGTTCTAATTTTAATATTTCGCTTCTAAATTCCTTTATATAGAATACCAGTGCTAGATGCTGTAATAATAGACACGGCCATTTTATGACATAGTGGCAAGGTTTAAATTAGAATTTAGTACTTGATTTAAATTTAGTACTTGGTTTAAATTTAGTACTTGGTTTAAATTAAGTTCTTGACTATAAACAATAAATATTGGATGTCATATACCAAAGAAAAAACGACCAAGATCACCAAACGTCCGAGGCGGGAATCGAACCCACGTGCTCAGCTTTCGTGGCCGATGCCTGCACCGCTCGGCCACACGGTCTTAGAAACCACAATACTTGATTTAAATAAATATTAGAGGTCTTATACCAAAGAAAAAATACCGAAGTTTACCAACGCTGGAGGCCACCTATATCTATAAAAAAATACAACTAAAAAATATATTTGTTGCTCAAAAACCTTCATAAATCATGAAACAAAGCTCTCCCGTAGCATCTATCAAGGTCACACAACCAAAACGTATGAAACAGTATTTTTTTATGATTTCAGGGTTGGGTAAAACACCGTGTAGAATTACGATTTACCTAAGTGTAGGCCGGTCGGTCGATGGGTCTGTATGTTTGCTGGTGGTAGGACCTCGTGCAGGGTCCGCCCGGATAGCTACCACCGTCTTACCCGTTAACCTGCCGCTAAATAGCAGTGTTTGCACTGCTGTGTTTCGGTTTGGGGGTAAGATGGCCGATGGAATTACTGGCATATAAGTAGATTAGAGGCATCTGAGTCCTCAGGGTAGGCAGCGCATAGACGATTTTTTTGGTCACTATGTGCATGTGCCTCAGTTACTGCTTTCCATCAGATGGGCTGAGAACTCAGTTGTCGACAATCATCACATAAAAAAATGCGTTTGAGAGCGAAATATTAGCTCAAATGCAAGCTCTTACTTCACATTTTTTTTATTTAATGTCAATGTTTATATTTTTCGGAACGACGTCCGTCGTTCTTTCTTCAGTAGTTACTCGTATGTTGTTTTTTTAGTGAATCTATTAAATAAATATTCGTATTCTTCAACTGCGCCGTGTGGTGACGGCAGTAAGAATACATTTTTAACCACCCCCAACTCCTCCTGCGGGTGTCGTAAGAGTCGACTAAGGGATTGAAGTGTCATTGACCATTAAAGGGTGTCCCAGAAGTAAAGAGACAAATTTCAAATTTTGAACTATTTGAAAATATTTTTATTTCTTTAAGAAAAATTACTGTCATGGTCACCGTTTGCCTCAAATCTGTAAAATTTAGTGAGAAATATGATTGTATTATTGAAATTTTAGTAATGAAAAGAGCTGATCACGTGGTATTCGCTAAAGAGTTGTTCAGAATTATGTATGTTATGGAAAAATGGACACGATATCTAATTTTTCTTCAGAGGGAGAAAGGAGAACTACTTTGTATCGAATTATAAAGCGTTTTGAAGAATCACATGAACACATTTTCAAGAAGATTCCGGGAAAAAAATTTACTATTTCCGTAGCTATGAACATAAATAAAGTAAAAAAAAGTGTATGAACGGAATCCTTGGATGTCTGTTAGAGCTGCTGCGGATAAATCGAAAATATCGAAGTCAAGTATAGCTCGTATTAAAACATGCGACCTAAAGCTTAAAGCATTTGCAAAACTGTCAGTTCCTAAGTACTTTAAGGACCAGGAAGTGCGAGCTAAAAGAGACTGCCGAAGTGCGTATGAAAAAACACTGAAAAAAGTTCTCATAATTGATGATGAGACTTACGTCCCCGTGGACCCAACGGATATTCCTGGGAAGCAATAATAACATCTGATTCGACGGGACTCCGTAGATTATTCGCAAAAACTTGTAGCAAAGGTCAAATTTTTCAATAAATATCTCGTTTGACAAGCCATAGACCAAAATGGCAATACATCTTAACCATATATTTGCACAGGCTCTATGTACCGCACGTATTTATTTGAGAGAATGTGTGATAATGCGATAAATTTCGTTCATAGATAAGCATTACCAAAGGGAAGAAATTATATTCTCGCCGGATGTGGCGTCATGCCACTACGCCACGGAAGTCACTCAACATCTAGAGGCTGCAGGTATAGATTTTATACAAAAACATAACAACGCGCCAAATGTTCCCCAAGCTGCTAGTATTGAAGCTTTATTGACCTTTATATAAACGAGAATATAAAAAACGAACAGAAAAACCCAAATCGTTGACTGGATTTAAGCATAAGTGGACTAAATTGGCTAAAAGTGTGACAGCTAGTTCTCGAAAAGCTGTAATGACACGAGTAGCAATCAACCTTAGAAAAATTGGCTACAGAGCCTTTGCACAAGCAAATTTCATATAAAGTAGGAAATAAAATGAAATTTTGAGGTTAACTAAATGTAAATAGTAGTGTTTTGTAAGATTTTTTAATTAAATTTTTTCATTCGAATCTTGTCTCTTTACTTCTGGGACAGCCCATATTTGAGAAGAGATTGATGATGGGCAGCAGCGTCATCATAGTGGACACATTACTGTGATCACCAATCCGCTTGGTCAGCGTGGCGATTATGGGTATTTACCTCCTAATGCGTCTATTTGCATAGTTAATAGGAGAGGCCTACGTCCAGCAGTGGACTATCATAGGCTGGTGATGTGATTCGTGTTTTATGTTTTTTTTTGTAATTTCCTGGTTCGAAAGTCTAAAGTGACGCATGTATAAAAATAAGTATGTACGCAACTACGCTACGAGAGAAAATAAAGGAAACATTTCAGAGTACTTAATTGTCATCAGTTTCTCACAACTCACAATTTAATTTATCAGTGATTCAGTGCAGAAAATCGCATGAAGCTGGTACAAAGACTGGAAAAGAAGTCGGGCGGCGAGAAATTCTTCAATCGGATTAATCGGTCTAGTTCAGGCTTTAAGGATTAAATAGAAGTTGAAATTAATTTTGAAGCCAATCTTTGAAGACCATTTTAAAGAACTGCCGATGTTTTCTTCGTTTGATTGATTTTATAAAGAAACGACAATAGCCACTATTCCTTACAAAGCAAGGTTCAAAATAAGATTTAAAAAAAACAGTATCATGGGATTTACGAGGCTTTATTCTTTAAACAACTAACAATTGAATGCTGCACGAGTTACTTAAAAATATACATGTTTTTTTTCATACATAGTTTTTGTAATATTAAATTATCTAAACCTTTCTCTCAAAAAAAAAGGTTCTTTTCGAAAGTAGTAGACCAGTTCGAGTCATTACGTTTTCTCTGTCTAATGATTGTCACTGTAGGCTCAAAAGAATGTTAATGATCGCCCTTTATTATACGGTTGTATCTTCAGTTGGTCGTTCGAACGAGGCCGCAGGCTAAATTGCCTCATTAATGGGAACTGTGGTGTTAAAAAACGATAAATACTTGAAGTCCAAATATTACACAAAAAAGCGACGCAGCAATATTTCGTGCGCCAGTAAAGGTGGATTTAGACCAAACGAGCACGCTCATGCTATCCCCCACTCTACGAATTTAACAAATTTTGACAAATCACGTTTTGTGTAACGAACGAATTTCGTAGAGTGGGATAGAATGAGCGAATCGCTCGTTTGGTCAAAATCCACCTTATGATTCCATTTCACTGTTTAACTCTACATGGTAATTACGGGGTCGTGATCAACACTGTGAATAGCGTGTTGAGATGGTCTTTCTGAATAAGGTTTCCCATGGGACATAATTAAGTATGTGAACAAACGTACTTTTTTACGACTAGTAAAGTTGGAGTTGATTATTATTATTTTTTTATTATTTATTTAGAAAACAAACAGCCATAATACAAATTAGTCCTTGCGAAATTAACATAAATCAGACCTAAAGTTTCCTATATTAATACAAATATTATGCAAACAGTTGTAAAGACCAAACGAGCAAATGCTCATGCTATCCCCCACTCTACGAATTTAACAAATTTCGACGAATCACGTTTTGTGTAACGAACGAATTTCGTAGAGTGGGATAGAATGAGCGAATCGCTCGTTTGGTCAAAATCCACCTTATGATTCCATTTCACTGTTTAACTCTACATGGTAATTACGGGGTCGTGATCAACACTGTGAATAGCGTGTTGAGATGGTCTTTCTGAATAAGGTTTCCCATGGGACATAATTAAGTATGTGAACAAACGTACTTTTTTACGACTAGTAAAGTTGGAGTTGATTATTATTATTTTTTTATTATTTATTTAGAAAACAAACAGCCATAATACAAATTAGTCCATGCGAAATTAACATAAATCAGACCTAAAGTTTCCTATATTAATACAAATATTATGCAAACAGTTGTAAAGACCAAACGAGCAAATGCTCATGCTATCCCCCACTCTACGAATTTAACAAATTTCGACGAATCACGTTTTGTGTAACGAACGAATTTCGTAGAGTGGGATAGAATGAGCGAATCGCTCGTTTGGTCAAAATCCACCTTATGATTCCATTTCACTGTTTAACTCTACATGGTAATTACGGGGTCGTGATCAACACTGTGAATAGCGTGTTGAGATGGTCTTTCTGAATAAGGTTTCCCATGGGACATAATTAAGTATGTGAACAAACGTACTTTTTTACGACTAGTAAAGTTGGAGTTGATTATTATTATTTTTTTATTATTTATTTAGAAAACAAACAGCCATATACAAATTAGTCCATGCGAAATTAACATAAATCAGACCTAAAGTTTCCTATATTAATACAAATATTATGCAAACAGTTGTAAATCCTACAATTGTAATTAAGTACCAATTCAAGCACTTAATAGATAAAGATATCAGATTGAGCACAAAAATTAGCAAAATTAAAGTTACTTACTTATGTATTAAACAAAATGTAACGAACTTGTTTCTTAAAACCCGACAAACTATGAGCGAAAATGTCAATTTCGTTAAAAGACTCATTATACAAGTACGCCTAAAGAAAGAATTTTGAGCATATTTTGTGCCACAGGATGAGATAGAAAAGGTAGGTTAGTAGAACGTGAGTGGAAACGAGAAATTTTGAAAAAGATACTTTCTAATAATAAATTTGAATCAATTAGGTTTCTAATTATTTTGAATAAAAATAAAACGTCTAGATATGTTCTTCTTTGTTCTAAGAGAAAAAGGCTATGTCTAGCTGTCGACGAGTGATAATCTTGGTTGTAAAAGCCCGCCCTATAATCAAGGGACTTACAAAATATTTTCTGAATTTTTCGAGACGTAATATATACATTTCTCCATAATAATCCCTCGCAAATGTGTTTACATAACAAATATAATAATGAAACGAGATGGAAATCATGAACTCTGCATGATGGCGACTGTACATAACAAAATTTGTGGTTAAAGTTACAAAATTAGTACCTAATGGTAGAGTATCATCACCATCAGAGTCCACGATTATTCATAGCACATCAAAGATTATCACTTCAGTCCACTGCCGGACTGTCCTATTAGGTACCTACCTATGCGGGCTATGCCTATGGAAGCATTAGGAGATAAATGCCCATGATCACGCTAGGCAAGCGGGTTGGCGATCGCAGTAGTGTGTCCACTATGATGATGGTGCTGCCTATTATCATATATCTAATACATGGTCAGTGATTGGATCTCTTAGTCGACTATTACATAGTTAGTTATTCAAAAGTTGAGGTGGTGGCAAATCATTCAAAATTAATGTATTTGTACTACCATCACCATGCGGCAGTAAGAACACATTTATGTTTTCAACAATATTCCCATAACGTCCATTCATCCTTAGTGGTCTTATCTAGTAAACAACTTTCTAACCTAAAAGTACACGTTTTCTGTTGTAAATTGCCATATTTTCCTATACCAAAATACCTGAGTCCGTATTTGTGAGGTCCTTCCGTAGTGATTAGTAAATTACTTAATTTTTAATCAAGGAAACAGCAGTTTTCAACAGAAAACGTGTACTTTTAGGTTAGAAAATTGTTTACTAGATAAGACAACTAAGAATGGACTGTAGACAATAATATTCAATAGCCTAAAACCATGTAACTATAGACCAATCGCGCACCTAACAATGGTCCAAAACTTAATCGAATATTGGTGTGATTGTTATTGGATAGGTATTAATCGTGCTATTCATAGGCAAAAACACCTTATTAATAATAACGAAAAAATTGACAAAGCCAAAAAAAAAGGCCTGATGCTTATTTCGGAGTTGAAATAGTGGACCAGTCAGGTGGTTTTACGCTAGGTAATGAAAAATTAAAAAAGAAAAGAAAATGAATTACCTCGTTCCGCAACTAAAAAGTAAGTTAAAACTTGAAGACGTTTCCGAGCTTCTAAGCGTTATTACCAACCAACGATGTGTGCTTAGTGCGATTCAATTTCAAGTTAAATTAAATGTAAACATGACGCCGCGTGTACACCGCGTCAGTATCGGTTACCAATCATAACCTTAAGGTTTTAACATATAGGTATACAGAGTTCACATGGAGGGAAAGTACCTTGAGTAATTGAGTATTATACATAGAACTCTTTACTGAAACAAGACATACGAGAAAAAGTACCTATTACTAAAGTATCATACCGATCTGGCATCATTTTATAACGATTTTTTTGCTAGATGACATATTATCAAAAATACACTTTTAAATTTATAATTCAATTGGGTTTCAATTTCCGGTTCAAGCATGTCATTATTTAAAAACTTATGGGTATTTCATACTCTTCTCAGTCATACAACATTACGCAGATTAAGTAGGTAGTACCAACTTTTGGTTCCTGTCTGAGCACTGGCTGTTGTTTGTATTGTAGGTAAGATCTTCTTCATTTAGGTGTAAAAATATACCTTCCCTCGACAATTCCAAGCAAAACTGCCATTGTGGTTACTATACAATTCCTGCATTAGTCTTTTTCGTAATGGAGAGTCGGGGAAGTTGAACAGTGGGGAGAGTTGAATGTTTCAAAATTAAATTGAAACTTGCGCAACTCGTGGTACAACAAAGATACAATCATTAGTCGCTTAAGTCTTGTTGGCCTTTCGAGTGATTGAAGACTGTTTAATCGTTTTAGAAAGATTTAGCAGGAGTTTCCAAACATTTTTATTACCAGCTCCTATAATAATAGTGGTCTCACATCACATTGGATGTTTTATGTCTGCGACTTTATGTAACATGAACGTGAGTCCCCAAAATCCATTGTGCACTCTAGTGCAGTGCCAGACATACCACGTTTCTTAACATGTAGGTGCAACATCTTTGACAAATGCAAATGGAATATAGCTGATCAAAAGTTAGATTGACCAATCATCAATTTTTAAATAGCGGTTTGCGTAGCGGCTTTACAGCTTATGATGACGCTGCTGCCCATCATCAATCACGAAGTCAATAAACGAAGAATCAGAGACACTCCAATCCCTTGGTGGACTCTTACGACACCTACAGGAAGAGTTGGGGTGGCGACAAACTTATTCTTCTGCTGCTACCATGCAGGAAACGTATCCTTACTACAATCACCACGCGGTAAATTGATGATTTTTATTTAATCGTACCTATTAATATTAGATGACCTACGGCGCCGAAACTGTGTCCTTCACTATCGGCTTCATCTCAAAGCTAAAAGCCACTCAACAAGGTAAGCAGTGGCCTATGTTTGGGGTTAGTCTACAGTGTACTATGTAGTGGCAATGGGCAGGCCATATTGAACGCAGAGCAGATAGCCAATGGGGTCGAAATGTGTTCGAATGGAGACCACGGTTTAGCAAACGCACGAAATGAACAGAAGATTATAAAAATCGCCGGGAGACGCTGGATGTAGCTCGCTTACAATCGGTGAATGTGGTAATCCAAAGGGGAGACCTATGTTCAGCATGCTATGCAACAGCTACAGCTATAGCCTATGGCTGAAATGATAACGATGATAATGATATTACTAGATGACAACTCAACTGGTACTCGTTTCATTCACTCCCCTAATTAAAATGGTAACTTCGGAGGTCTTAGTAATTTTAGGGAAGCGCGATGGATTCCAAACTCATTTTAACAAGTTTTCCGTTCTGATTACACTTATGAACTTTCCGGGCAAATCCATGAATATTTAAGACAGTCTCGGATATTCTTCGATAAGCTCTCATTATAAATGTCCTCTTAAACAAATGATGAGGAACCTTTTCATTGATTCTTTCAATTCGCTTTGAAACAAATCCTGAGACATCATTTATTCTTACGTTTTCTTCTTAATTAGATAGGTACCAGATTGTGTCGTTATTCATAAAATTGTATTAATAATACTTTGTTTCTTTTCCTATTAAATGTGTATTTAATTGTGTTTGTTTGTTAAGGGATGTCACAAATGCATATATTTTCTTTCTTTTCTTTCTTTCTTTCTTTGTTTTTACGTTACTTTGACTTTTGTACTTTTTAGTGAGAGGCATGTTTACCCTTAACGTGTTAGGTCACTATTATAATAAAATAACACTCGATTTTAAACAGCTGATCTTAAAACATGGTAATAAAGTAGAAATACCTACCGATTTTCATTCAAGAATTTTCGGTGTTGTACTAAAGTTTGTATGTTGTACCTATGCTTGATTGAGCCCCGGTTTCACAAGGATTCAATCTGACACTAAAACTCTCCTTTTGAGTCACTTTATCCTATCTGTTAAAAAACCGCATCACAATCATTTGCGTAGATTCAGTGACATAAGCAACACATAAATAACACATTCAGATGGAAGCATTTTTGATTCATAGGTACTATGCAGTGATTAAGTTAATGATTTACATACGTATGTACCTAGCAGTACGATGAAGCTACCTAAATTAATTTGATGACACTCACGAAAGTGTACTTAAGGTATAAGCATTATAAAATGAGATACTTATAACAACAACCTTACCTTTAAAAACTTGTTTTATCTTGCGGTGTATTTGCTACTAGTGTAATAGAAAAAGCGACTAATATTGTATTGGGTCAATCCATGTAACTGTAACAAGAGTGATTATTTTGATCGTCCGTTTATTTACTTATGATCCAAGCGTAAGTGTTACAATGTATCTGAATAAGTATTATTTTGATGTCTAGACATAATAACAGTAAAATTTGCACAATTAATAAATAAACATACGAGAAATTGGTCACTTTCATCACCTTTCATTACACTTTTGGAATTGCCTTATTATGTTATCATCAGTCATCGGGTGATTTGCGTATGTGTATCGTGTAAAATTAACTCCCGTGGTGATTGATATGCTATTCAATTAGTTTACGCGCCGTTGCCTATAATTAGTCCATACCTCGATGTTTTTGTAAAAGGAACGAGAGATTGACAAAATTAAACATCGACTTAGTTGGTATCGATAAGTCTTGTAGTAGTCGATAAAGTAACTTTAATAAATAAATAATGTACTGTAACTTAGAGATAGATAATAAAAATGCAAATCATATTTAAAACGATACGTTATTTATCTTGTATTTTGTACCCATCAAAAGAACAAAGGCTTATAAAACGCCATAGAAAATAATTAATATGCAGTATTAGATATTTCACAAAAGTCTATTTGGATCCTGTATTTTGTTAATCTGATTTGACGAAGTTAACATCTATAAGATGTCCTCTCGCTCCTGCCAGAAAAATGTCTAGGTATAATAATTATACGTCCTCTAAAATCCTTCCGAAAATTTAAAATCGCTACTTATAATGTCAAATGCTCAACAGTACCAGTTTACCTTTGCTTTACGAGTAGCACAAAGAGAGAATTGCTTCCGGATCCGGCTTGCAGCTATCATGGGCGCCAGTGACCGGTCGGCTTTGACTAAAGTCTCGATTGGGCTTAGTGACCTTTACTCCGATCTCTTACAATTTACCACTTTACAGCATGACCAAGGAACAAATATTTGTGATAAATAAATACACAAAATAATGCCCTCGCCGGGATTCGAACCCGGAACCTCCAGGTTCATAGGCAGGGTCACTACCAACTAGGCTACGGAGGCTGAAATAATGTGTATACTAATCAACGAGCAATGAATTAGTCAATAGTCAAATCCATCTATCTATTAAGCCTCTTCTTCTGAAATTAGAGAATGTCTCTAATTTTAGTATGCCGCATGGCAAAGTTAACGTTGCCGTGACGGCAGTAAGAACACATTTGTCACCACCCGAACTCTTCCCGCGGGAGTCGTAAGAGTTGACTAAGGGATTGAAGTGTCACTGACCATTCTTTAATGTGATTGATGACGAGCTGCAGCGTCATCATAGTAGACACATTCCTGCTATCGCCAATCCGCTTGCCCAGCGTGGTGATTATGGGCATTTACCTCCTAATGCGACTATACGCATAGTAGATAGGAGAGGCCTACGTCCAGCAGTGGACTGAGATAGGCTGATGATGTGCATGGGAAAGGCCTCCTCCAGCAATAGTCAAATGCCGCCATGTAATCATAACCTAATGAATACCTAGATAATGTATAAAAATCCGTCTGAATTGGGCTTATGGCTTGTAAAGAGTCATAACATTATTCAAAGTCAAAGTCAAAGTCAAAGTGTTTATTTGTGAAACATAGGTATATTATACAGTGGTGGATAAAATTATATACATGGTATCACTATGTTTTGCCGTTTGGCATACAAAAACATGTCCTTAACATAATTCTTACAATAACATACATAACTATTAAATAAATCATAAAATATAGACAGTCTCAAATATTAATAATTAATAAAATAATTCATTAGATAAGATTAAAAACAAAAATAGTATTATAGTAACATTCACAAGTAAAAATCATTAATAACAATTTATAATTCATATAATTTTATATATTGCATTTTAACTATAGTATTTCATATGAAAAGAAATCTGGAATTATTTGGCAGCTTGTCTTATAAAGTTGAGACGATGGCGCCACGTTGTCTGTTGGACTGGCTGGCGTCATGCGTCACTGCGAACGTGACATTCAGGTGACCTGTTACGTAATACTGATATTAGAATAATAAGTTTTTATTGTCGCCTGTACTTTCTTCAGACAATGCGTCTTGTATACAGTGTGTGGCCTACAACCGGGGTGAAAATTTAAACGGTGCATTAATAAGCTGATCAACAATCATTTCCACATATTGTAATTAAAAAAAAAAAAAAATTTGTAATTTTTTGTTCATGTATTTTTCATTATTATGGGTTCATTTACTTGAATTAAAAGTTATCAATAACTTATCATTTTTGAATCATTGAAAAATGTACAATTTTTTTTTTAAACCGTATCAAATTAGTGTAAAAATGCAAACAAAATTATTGTTATGACTTCCTACCTGGTATACTATCAAGATGTCTTGCGACTGACAAGCTACGACATCGTGATGCCAAGATCCAGTACTAAAGGTATAGCTTTGAATGACAATATCTCCGAACTTAACCACTTTGAAACACCGGGACCTTTACAGGATTATTGCTGATAGTCTAAGGAGTCACTCATTTCATTTTTCTCCCGTGTTAAAGACCACACACTGTATTGATTTGAACTTCTACGATTAATGTTTAAATCCTGGTGTTTCGGGCATGCCATACACGGCATACCATGGATGTAACGTCACGCCCAAAATGTAATAATAAAATTAAACGTAAGTTTCCGCGATGAAGACTCTTTTGTCGTTAACACTTTGAGCGCGGGGAACTCCCGAGGGGAGTTCTCTGTGGGAGGTCTATTTTCGCTACAAAGCGGAAAAATTATGGGATCGGCTACGAGCGTAGTGCGTAGCACTCGTCCGCAATGAAAGTGTTAATGGTAGATTACATGCCAAGGCCGTTTAAGTGGGAAATGTCTCAGATGATACCTCCTCATCCTATGATACTCTATGCTGATGACAGTACCATATTTATAGAAAGGAAAAACCTTATAGATTATGAAACTGACATAAATAAAAATTTAAGACATGTTAGTGAATGGTTAGAAGGGAATAATTTAAAAGTTAATTTAGAAAAAACTAAACTTATGCAGTTCGGCCAAAGAAGTGAAGTTCCAAACCTTAATGTTAATTATGAAGGAAAAAAGTGTGGATGGGGTGCAGGTCGCTAAATTTCTAGGCATTTCGTTGGATAGCAATTTATCATGGAAGTCCCATTTTGAAGAGGTATATCTCCATATATCGAGACATACTGTTTAGGGCACAAAAACGATGCGTAAGGGCCATTTGTGGACTAAATCCACAGGAAAATTGCGTGCCTTATTTCAAATAATTAAATATATTGACATTTCCCTGCTTATACATTTTCGAGTGCTGTGTTTTTGTTAAAAATAACCCAAACTTATTTCAGTGG
This sequence comes from Thaumatotibia leucotreta, assembly GCA_025490895.1. Classification (NCBI taxonomy): domain Eukaryota; kingdom Metazoa; phylum Arthropoda; class Insecta; order Lepidoptera; family Tortricidae; genus Thaumatotibia; species Thaumatotibia leucotreta. Next base: position 26,687 of record JALPQI010015241.1, read on the forward strand.
AAAGTTCAAAAGCGAACTGATAACCTTCGCCCTAGAAAGACACTACTTAACTATTGGTGCCTAGCAGTAAGACAGCTTCGATGCAAAAATGTATTCTTGTTATGGCACCAAAAATATATAATAAGTTGCCAGAAGCTTTGCAGATGGCTACAGTACGCCAATTCAAATCTATATTATTTAATTTTTTAGTTACTAAGTGTTTTTATAATATAATGATTCTTTTAAATGATATTAACATATGCTAATTTAATTGTATTAGGGTAATATAGTTTCATAATAATAATATACTATATTATTATATTTGTACGCCACAAGGCACATTATAGCTGTTCTTTAGTATTATAAGCAACCATCATTTTGTACCTATAATGAACGAATAAATGATTTGATTTAATTTGATTTGATGTGTAAGGTATGTTGTCGACAAACACATGATCCGAGGCTTTCCCATTTGACGGCCGAGGTGTGTGTATTATTTTTCTGCTCAACGGAGCCAGCAGGCGGCAACTTAGTTCAGCGCAACGGCCAGCAAAGTGCTGTTTGCAGGCCGGAGGGCAGAAAAATATAATTCGTCTAGTAGTCCTACTACATAACACTCGCAGTCAATGATTACGGGTCAAGTGTTTTTTTTTAAGATTTTTTTCGGCTGACCTGTTATACATATTATGATTGTAATTTTTTTTCTATTTTTATTTCATGGTCAAAAAAATCATTTACATTAATAGTAAATTCAGTTTTTTTATTGTTTCATCCAGTTATCTTACAAATGGGACTATATGCGTAGGTAATAGGAGAAGCATACTTCTAGCATACGCTGAGGGTAGCTAATGATGATAGTCGTAGTGATTTAATAATTTCAAAAATATCTCACTTTTTCAATCTTTAACACTTTTTTGAGTCGGTAAAACAGGAAATTAACTTGTCAAAACAATATATTGAGAAGATGACTAAGGCAGAACGGGTCATCCATAAAAATAACTTACCGTGAAGTCAACGTTAGAGTTTGTTCGGAAACTAAAGGCACATGAGATGTATGGTCTATCTTTGCTGACACACGCCTTAATATTCCGCACAGGCTCTAGAAAATAGCTTCCCTCGCAAAAAGGTAAAATGTTATTATTACAAACGTCAACTACAGGCAATCTTGTTTCAACTTCGAGAAAAAGTTAGCGCAGGTAATGAATGTAGAAAATATAAAGGCTTTTATGATGTTTATTAAAATTGATTAGCGACATTCTTTGCTTTGAAATTACTTTAGAATATCGGAATCGGAATATGCCGAAACTGGTCTACGACATTTTATTAGTTACGTGTGATTTTCTTTTTTTTTCTACATCGGTATAGTTGATTGCTATTCTAAATCATGTAGGTATACCCAAATGTAAACAAATATGGCTGAATTTTCGTAGCATTTGACTTCATTAACTCGTAATGTGAAACCCTTTTGCAAATATATTTTACGTTAATATATATAAATATTTTTAACTAAAAATGCATGTGAACTCAAGGTATGTTAAGGTTTGAATTATGTTGGTTTTTAATTTGAAATGGGCTTATTCCACATGTCCACAGACTAGCCGAGGGCAGAGAAGCGGCCTACGGTGGGGTGAGTTCGCCCAGAAGGTGCCTATACGTATTCACCTTTGACTCTTGAAGGTTGTGTTTTAAATGTGCGTGATTATGAAATAATGCAATTTTTTTAGGTTTGTTAACATTTTTTTTTATTTTCTGCTGACTAACTATATAGCAGTGGCGGCACGTGAAACTTTTCGAAAGGCAACTCGGAGCAAAAAACCTGCCTTATTCAATAGGTAGTTCAAAAGTTCATATACTGGCGTGTATGTCATTTTGATGTGAAACGAAAGGCGTTTAAAAGGTTAAATCATCAGTTTATCAACACTATTTTTGTAATCTCATGTAACTTGAGAAAATGCTTTCCGGTGCGCAATTTTTATAAATATCCTCCACAATTAAAACAATGAACATAGAGAAAGTGCCAAAGCGTTTACATTTTATAGTTGACATTACTCTTGAAAGACGAAGGGTGTCTTGAAATGGAATTAAAAGGCAAGTGTATTATCCAGGAATTTCCCAAGCTGCGTTGCGTGTTTGCATGTTAGCCAAGAGTAGCCGACCGCTTCTCCTGAGGTTGACCAGCTTAAACTGATCCTCGATTAGATTATATAAAATCTCGATTGTTATAACAATAGTCTGAGATTGGCTTTTGGGTTGAAGATGCCTCGTAGAAGAAGCGTGATTAGCTCGATCATTACCGATTCCTGTTGAGTCGAGAAAGTTCTCCTTAAGGTGCATTCATACCAATCATTCGCTATTCTATCCCCCACTCTACGAAATCAAAGAATCACGTTTCGTGTAACGATCGAATTTCGTAGAGTAGGGGGTTAGAATAGCGAATGCTCGTGTGGTCTGAATGCACCTTTAGAACTGTAATGTTGCGTATTGTATCCAATCAATTTGTGAGCCTTCAAAGCCTAAACCACAATAAGAGCAAGAGACTACATGATAGTAAATTAAATTTTCGCACTTATATCGCAATGTAGTATTTCGTTACAGGTGTTGTTTTTACGCAGAAGCACAAGAAGTGATTCATTTATTGTCAGGTCGAAAATTCGGAGGGCCATTCTGTACTGAAAAACGTCGTACGATAAACGTGCGAAAAGGAGATTTGTAACACGTGATACCAAATTATTTTTTCCTTTTCGCGTGTTTATTGTACGACACACTCATTTTATGAAAGCAACCATTACGAACATTATTGACCTTCGTGACATAATAATATTAGCTATTATGGGGCCCCAGCGCACGCAAATTGTTTGCTGAGATCGCGAAACGTCTGGTTGACGTAAATTAAGAGTTTAAGACCGAGGAGCTGGCGACTTCCTCGCACAACGCATCAGTGTGTCGATACAGCGAGGAAATGCCGCCAGCATCCTCGGTACAATGCCACAAGGGCCAATCTTAGATATGTGTTAGGTTACGTAGAATAGTTAGATTTAATCTATGTACAATTGTACATAAATTGTAGTTTTGAAAATAAATATAGTATATTAATATTAGCTCGACTGTTCCTAAGTCAAGTTTAAAATGAAGTTACAATAGGTTTGTGAACAGCACAGCTGTTTGAGTCTGTAATTTCCCTCGACGGCCAAGGACTTCATTGCTGGCAAAATGCTTCGCGTAACATATTACTAAAGAATACGTATTTGACATAATAGTCCTTTTTAACGGTCTTTATTTTCAAATCTGTACAATTTATATACACAAATTAAATCAAACTAATCTAATTAACCTATTAAGATTTGGAATGAGTGGCCGGAGACAGGTCGACATAGATCAGATTAGAGAAAATGGGGGGAGGCCTTTGCCCAGCAGTGGGACACTATAGGCTCAGAATAGAAT
>JALPQI010015242.1:0-30031 GCA_025490895.1 Thaumatotibia leucotreta
AAAGTCATTTCTATCATGTTTCAGTTGAAGCTAATAACGCTCACTTACAATAAACTATAATAAAAAAAAACTCAAAGAATAAAAAACTTTGTGAAGCGAGCAATAAGTGTCAAATTTGCGAACAACACTGGGCAAAATAGTAGAAACTTTTTATGTTTAAGGAATAATGATGCCATACCGTAAGGTGACCAAATGTCAACTGTCAGAACTGAATAGCGGAGCAAAAGGACCGCAATATTTACTTCTGCAGTCCATTTTTTGGGGCCATTTTTTTGAGCTGTTTGGGGATCCACTTATATCATCATCATCATCATCATCATCATCATCATCATCAGCCTATGATAGTCCACTGCTGGACGTAGGCCTCTCCTATTAACTATGCGTATAAACGCTTTAGGAGGTAAATGCCCATAATCGCCACGCTGGGCAAGCGGATTGGCGATCGCAGTAATGTGTCCACTATGATGACGCTGCTGCCCATCATCCATCTTTTATTAAATAGTGGTCAGTGACACTTCAATCCCTTAGTCGACTCTTACGACACCCGCAGGAGGAGTTGGGGTGATGACAAATGTATTCCACTTATATATTCTAAATCAATGGCTTTAACCCAAAATGACCATACCTAATGGCTTCGCAAGCACGTGAAAAATAGAAAAAAAATCTGTAGACATATTTTGGGTGGAATTTGTACTACTAATCAATATTTCGATACATCATACATCATGCAAAATCGTGCATGATAAAACATGCAAATATTATTTACTTTTAGATTGAAAAGTATATTAAATTCAGTAATTGTAAAATCGTTATGGTATGAATTACAAAATTCCAATAAAAAATAATTTCTTACTTAGTTAAAAACCGCTAAAAGCACGCAACGAAAACAAATTTCCGCCATCTTACTTATAAACACATGTAAGTTTTTTTTAATACAGTTACGCCCACGAAACAGTAATAAGTTGGAAAGTTCATTAAATTTACTTGCAAAATTAACCTTAAGAACATAATATACATATCTAGTTTTCAAACACCAACTACGTTTTGGTTATGTTATGTACGATACATCGTACACTATGCATTTAAGGGTTAAACCTAACAGCAGGCGTAGCCAAGGCGCTATTCTGGAACATTCCATGAAAACATCTACTTTTTGTCGCTTACGACTCACTATGGTAGCTGCCCTAATAAAATATGCCAGCTGCTAGGAAACAATACCAATCTAAAAGCCTAGATGTTATTATTATATACCGTAACTCAGCTTACTAATATTTTTTTTAAAAGTATTGAAAAGATAGTGTCGCTTACGACACGTTTTCATGGAATGCTCCTTCTGCAATCGTATACGATAAGTCACGTAACCATAATAATGTATGGAAATGGTCACGTGATCTTTCGTTCGAATCTGTCATTCTCATACATTATTACTTATCGCTTATGGCATACGATTGTAGCATGGCATCTTGGCTAGGGCCGTAGAATACCATAAACTTGAATCATTGCTGAAAAACAAGATGAATAATTATGTAGTATGTATATGGGTGAATCAACTTTTCTCCGTCTGTTATTGACATGGTTACGATCGCCTGAGTCACGCTGGTTTTATGCAAAATTATGCTACTTAAACTATGCAAACATACATTTTTCTGATGTTAATAAGCCCTTTCCTTAATGGGACATCTACATACATGCACTACTTGCACGTTTGCCAAATTTGAGTAGCATAATTTTGTACAAAACCAGCGTGACTCAGGCTACCGTAACCATGGCAATACCAGACAGAAAAAAGTTGATTCACCCATATACATCGTCCTCATCTCAGCACATGACTTTGTTTTACAGTAAACCTTTCGGATATAGGGGCTATTTTGAACGTTCCACGTATAAGTTTGTTCCTGGTCATGTCAAGTCTCCTGCCGACCATTGAAGCATTTTCATTTTTAGCTGTGTGCAGATTGTGTGTCTGTTTTCCTCAATTGGTCTTTGCTATTTTGTTGTGTTATTGTGTGTTGTTTCTCTACGTTTAATAGTACATTGTTGTAGAGGCTGGAAAGTAAGCAATAGATGAACGAGTTTGTTTGAAGCCCGACCCTTGGGGAGACCTTCGATAGTACGAGTTCATCTATTGCACTTTTAGCCGAGGCTAAACATTGTGCTTTTCACGACAACTGTGCAGAAATAAAACACTTTTTTTATAATTATTAAAAATTAGTCATATTTTTATGTGGCTGAACGCCATAATCCTATGCCTCAAAATTAAAAAAAAAAAACAAGAAGTCCGAGAAAATTTCTCTGAAATAATTTTCAACACGTCGTATCTACCTATGAAATCCGTGTTTAGATTAGATATGACCTGTTATACCAGTAATTGGAGTTCGAGGCCAAAGATAGTATGAAAATATTGCCACAGTAATAAAATGTTCTTACATTAGTAAATCCTTATTTTCTAAGAACAGGCGTTGAGATATCTTATTTATTGGTAATTTTAATTCTTTAATTTATAGAAACAATATTATTTACTTATTGTCACGTAAATATAAGATATTTTAATAAAATTTAATTATCCGCAATTATTAGTAACAAAGTTGGTATTGCGCTTGTATCACCTCAGGTGTTAATAACATTTGGTACAACAATTTAACAACACATAAATTAAAACCCTATTTCTGCATACGTTTAGGAAATTCCAAAATATTACTTTGTAGCGTGCTTTATGTTCACATTTCGTATTCGTAAAATTTTATTTTTCAAAGATACACCTGATTTCGTACATAATGACACATATTCGCCAGATAAAAAAAAACATTGTACATATAATATTAGTCACATAAAAGCCGAGAGGCCTTTATGACGCCCAAATAATTAGTAAAAGAAAATGCTTAAAATATACCTCTTAGAGTATATAGTATAACCAACTTTGTTCCAACAAAAATCTGACAAAGGCATTTTAAACCTTAAAATAAGCGTCACTAAGTTCAGGACTCAACACTGATGGACTGGTTATAAAGGACTCTTGCTTGGCTTTTATGGGAGGCCACTCGATTTTTACCCAGGACTCAGGAGGATAAGTGATAAAGAAGACAAATAAAAAATAAAATACAAAAAATACTCTCATTTTACTTTTCCAAATATCTTTCCCATAATTTTAACCCGTGATAAGGCAGGGGCTCACTTAGTAATTTAACCATACTGTCTTAATAAATATGGCACGCTGTCGTTTGTGTTCACTGGTAATTTAACTTCTTTTTAAAATAGGCTTTGAAACGTAGGCTCTTATCATTTTAAGTTCTTTACGATAAAATTTTGTCATATCAATGTTAGTTTAAAGAAAATAAAAGTTTTTAGGTATTTACGTGTTTTTAAGATAATTCTAGTTGTGACAGCCATATTAAACAAAAAGGTATACAAACATTACAGTGGTATGTAATGTTTTAATTACGAATTATTTTAAATAAAAAACATTAATGACAAAAAGGTTCTCGAAACCTGAAAACTTTATTTGACAATGACATAAGAGACTTTGACAGATTTGACAGTAACGCATCTGTCGTTGTTTCTTTGGCCTCGAACTCCAATTAGTGGTTTAGTTTACGCTCAACATTGTTGTACTGTTCGTGACGTTCATAGATGTACAGCTGTCACAATTCGACAGCCATACGTCTATAGGCAACTTTCCGTACTGTGTTTAGTCAAACAATCACCACATTTACGAACCGTGTCGTGAAAAATAAATTTAAAGTGTACCTGTAGCTGTTCACTGGCTTGTTTGAAGTAGCAGAGATGGAAGCCCGCTGCGCCTAGCGTCGCTGACACCTCCGAATCTATAACATATAGAGATAATCTTGTATGGTTAAAAAGTCATAACAGTTCAGTTAACATAAATGTATCCTCGTAAGGTTCGCTATAAATATAAAATATAAATATCTTGGGACATCTTACACAAATCGACCTAGTACCACGGTAAGCTCAATTAAGGCTTGTGATGTGGGTTACCAGGCGACGATATATATATAATAGATAGATACATATAGATACTTAAATACATAGACAGCCATGACCAAGGAACAAATATTTGTGATAAATAAATACACAAATAATGCCCTCGCCGGGACTCGAACCCGGAACCTCCAGCTTCGTAGGCAGAGTCACTGCCAACTAGGCTACGGAGGCTGACAACTATACTATTTACTTTAAATCTTATTTTGAAACTTGTTATGTAAGGAATAGCAGTGATTTTCGTTGGTTTCTAAAATCTATCAAACAAACGAAAAGCTTATTATGTTCATGAAAGGTTTAAATTTCATTGAAGTGGATGCATTGGGCCTTACGAGGATAAGGAAATAACTGACAATTGATTACAAATCGTCGGTTGACAACCAAAACTCACTAAGTAACAAATACCTACTTGAAATAGAGATCGTATCTCAGTTCTGATTCAATACTGACATAAGAGGTTGCTAATAGTAGGGACAGTTTTTATAGATAGTGAGTTTTGCTTGTCCAAATAATTTATTAAATGTTAGATTCTACGACGATTAGTACACGGGCCAATCAACTTTTCGGTCCCTATTTTGTCCCGTAACGCAGGTGACAATTTCATCAAGTTTGCTAGAAAATGCTTATAAATTGCATGCGTTAGGGCTCACACAACTTCACATCGATACATTTAGGTTCCAACGGTTTTTCGTTGTAAATATGTGGTATAGTATTAATTGTGGTACATTTGTCAGTTCATGAAAAGTAACGCAGGAGACAGAAAATATGTCGATAAAAGTTGATTGGACTATACACTAGCTTAGACTGAGTACCAGAGTACCGGACTGGTACACCAATAGTGTAGGTACCGGTACAGGCTGCGGTACGTACCGTCCATAGTGTACCGCGCGGCGGCGGACGCTATTGCGATCTCTCCGCCCATCACGCGCGCTCTGACTGGTACACCAGTAGTGTAGGTACCGGTACAGGCTGCGGTACGTACCGTCCATAGTGTACCGCGCGGCGGCGGACGCTATTGCGATCTCTCCGCCCATCACGCGCGCTCCGGACTGGTACACCAGTAGTGTAGGTACCGGTACAGGCTGCGGTACGTACCGTCCATAGTGTACCGCGCGGCGGACGCTATTGCGATCTCTCCGGCCATCACGCGCGCTCCGGACTGGTACACCAGTAGTGCGGGACCGCTACAGGCTGCGGTACGTACCGTCCATAGTGTACCGCGCGGCGGCGGACGCTATTGCGATCTCTCCGCCCATCACGCGCGCTCCGGACTGGTACACCAGTAGTGTAGGTACCGGTACAGGCTGCGGTACGTACCGTCCATAGTGTACCGCGCGGCGGCGGACGCTATTGCGATCTCTCCGGCCATCACGCGCGCTCCGGACTGTACACCAGTAGTGTAGGTACCGGTACAGGCTGCGGTACGTACCGTCCATAGTGTACTGCGCGGCGGCGGACGCTATTTATTTATTTATTTATACTTTATTGCACAAAACAAAGAAAATTGTACAAATGGCGGACTTAATGCTAAAAGGCATTCTCTACCAGTCAACCATTGGGCCAAACAGAGACATTTTAGTTGGTGCTCAACTCGAATAATTATTAAAGATATAGTAATACCAAATGACTATAACAATACCTACAATTACATACTACTACTTATATAATAATTAAATAAACTAATACATATTCAATATCAGAAAGTAATTGACGGAGGAAACTATTAAAATTCGTCTGCAAGAAGATGCTTGCGGAGCAGTCGTTTGAAAATGTGTTTGCTTGGGGCTTGTCGAATAGGGAGAGGTAGCGAGTTCCACAGACGGATTGCCTGAACGACGAAAGAGTTGGTCATAAATCCTGTACGATGGAAAAGGAATTGCAAGTTTGAGTGATCGAGAAGAACGAAGTTCGCAACCAGGACGCTATTGCGATCTCTCCGCCCATCACGCGCGCTCCGGACTGTACACCAGTAGTGTAGGTACCGGTACAGGCTGCGGTACGTACCGTCCATAGTGTACCGCGCGGCGGCGGACGCTATTGCGATCTCTCCGCCCATCACGCGCGCTCCGGACTGGTACACCAGTAGTGTAGATACCGGTACAGGCTGCGGTACGTACCGTCCATAGTGTACCGCGCGGCGGCGGACGCTATTGCGATCTCTCCGGCCATCACGCGCGCTCCGGACTGGTACACCAGTAGTGTAGGTACCGGTACAGGCTGCGGTACGTACCGTCCATAGTGTACCGCGCGGCGGACGCTATTGCGATCTCTCCGGCCATCACGCGCTTCGGACTGGTACACCAGTAGTGTAGATACCGGTACAGACTGCGGTACGTACCGTCCATAGTGTACCGCGCGGCGGCGGACGCTATTGCGATCTCTCCGGCCATCACGCGCGCTCCGGACTGTACACCAGTAGTGTAGGTACCGGTACAGGCTGCGGTACGTACCGTCCATAGTGTACCACGCGGCGGCGGACGCGATGGCTATCTCAAAGTCAAAGTCAAACTATTCTTTATTCAAGTAAGCACTTTCGAATCGTCTGACATTATCAAGAGAGAGAAAAAAAATCTACTAAGTACTGGTTCAAACCCTACGCCGTTCCTGAGAAGAACCAGTAAGAAACTCAGGTGGACTTATTTTTCAAAACAGTATAATAATACATCTGTAACACCACAAATTACGAACACGCCTACTACTAGCGCCATTTAACGGCGAATACCGGTACTACTAGAATAGGGACCGAACTTCCTCCTAGATGGCGCTGTACTACTCCGCTGGGAATCGTACATCGCGCTATTAAGATTTTTCCTAGTTTGGTTAGGCTCGCCGCCTGTATTTTGTTTTGTATCGAATCATAGGACAATTCTTTAATTACGTATAGGCCCCTGCTTCCCTCGTGGAACTACGCGCTATAAATAGTTAAAGAACTTGAAACGTGCTTCCGCTCCAGTACCCTTCACACATACTGGCTGGGGAACTCGTCGATAGATCACTGTAAAACAAGTTACGTGCAATATTAAACGCTCTGTTCGTGTTACCTGTGACTCTGACTCTTCGCCCCGCACGCACCCCCGCTACAAACTGGCAGCCCAACGTTTGGCGTAGCGACCTCGCGACACTACTAGAAGTGGAGGTGCCGTAACCTATGAAGGACGAAGCCAAGTCAGAGGGGTCTACACCGCCATCCCGATCTTCACCGGTGACACCGAAGCGGAGAACCTCAGGCCCTAAACTTGTCACCAAACCGAAACCTGTGCGGAAGCCATGAAAGCCTGCAAACATGGGCGTATCGCTCACGGACGCCCAATTTGAGCGCATGATGGCGGCCCTATCGCCGAGGAACGGGTCATTGACGCGCTGCACGCTTACCTACGACGGCACGAAGGAAACCGACGTCGTGGAGGCATTCCTGGCAGCTGTCAACACCTACAAGCGAGCTGAGCGCATATCGGATGAGGACGCGCTCACAGGCCTTCCGCTCCTCCTGAAAGGTGACGCCGCGACCTGGTGGCAGGGAATGCGTGACAAAATCGTCGGTTGGGAAGACTTCCAAGAGCGCTTACGTAGGACCTTCGCCCCAAAGAAACCAGCTTACCTCATTTGTATGGAGATCACCAACGTGAAGCAAAAGCCTGAAGAGACAACCGAGGCTTTCGTGTCAAAGAAACGGATGCTGTTCTCGCTGTTACCGCGTCCGGAATTCCTGGAGAGCCAGCAACTGGACCTGATTTATGGCCTCCTAACGCCGTATATCCAGGAGAAGGTTCCGAGAGCATCGTTCACTACGTACGATAAGTTCCTGGAGGATGCGGTAGCTGCAGAACGACTGCGAGATACGTGGAAGAACGCTGCTCAAGCTTCTGCCCCGACTGCCGCCTCTGTTGTTACTCCATCGTCATCTGTAGCATCACTGCCGGAAGCTGCTCATGTTCCTGAGTCTTCGCAGAGGAGAAATAAGCTGCGCTGCCGCTACTGTAAGCTGCCCGGCCATACCATAGACGTTTGCCGTAAAAAGCAAAAGGCTGATGAACGGCCCGCACCCAGTACATCCACCTTGGAATCGTCTGGCCCGGACACGCAGAAGGCAGCATTGTCGAATGTTGCTTCTGCTGCTTTTAGCACACCTAAGTTCTCTTGTTACGGGTGCGGTGCTCCAGGTGTTGTTCGGAGTAACTGTCCCACGTGCCACCAGAAAAAGGGAAGCCCCTCAACCAGCTTTAGCGCACTCGGTGTAAAACTAGATGCCAGGGAGAGGCCGCTAGTCTTCATTTCCGTAAAAGGAAAAACCGAGGGAGCACTACTGGACTCGTGTGCGAAGTCTACCCTCGCTTCTCCGGAACTCTTTCGCCACTTGCAACAATCGGGGTGTGCTTTTAAATCAGAACGAGCCATCATAACGCTTGGAGATGGGATAGCTAAGCTTCGCCCTGTCATGACAACGGTCGTCGAAGTCGAACTTGGTGGCCGGATTATCCCGACTATGTTCGTGGCGCTGCCGGAGTCACGACGCCATCGTACCCTTTTGGGGGTGGGATTCATCCAGGATGGGCACGTAGTCATCGACCTGCCGCAATTCACCTGGTGGTTCAAGGGTGACGAGGGAAACCCGCAGGAGCTTTACAGCGAAGACTTCGCTTCCTTCGAACCTGCGCCTGCGTGCCAACCTACGGTAACGATGATCCCTGCTAAACCCGAAGCCAGCCGGACGGATCAAGCCAACTCAACATATGGGCCCCTACGTAGGATCGACTTAGCGCCGGTGAAACGAAAAACCTACGATGAAAGGAACATCGTACCTTTCGATGGGCATCACTTAGTGGAAGATGCTCTCTTTGAAGATGCGTGTCGCCAGATCGAGGCCCAACAAGTAACTCTGTCTCCTGAGTCTGCGAACCTGTTCCCAGACTTTACAATCTGCGCGTTCGATGCCAGATTGCCAATTTAGAGAATCGAACCCGCATTATCGAAGTATACCATGCCTCTGCACTCCCACCTTATAAAGGAACTGATACAGCGAAGCCGTCAGAGCCGGTTCGGCCAATACGCAAAAGAGGCAGACCACATTCTTCTCTCTTTTCTTCGGTTCTCTTCGCCGGGTCGACTTCAGGAACCGAGGGGGAGTCTGTAACACCACAAATTACGAACACGCCTACTACTAGCGCCATTTAACGGCGAATACCGGTACTACTAGAATAGGGACCGAACTTCCTCCTAGATGGCGCTGTACTACTCCGCTGGGAATCGTACATCGCGCTATTAAGATTTTTCCTAGTTTGGTTAGGCTCGCCGCCTGTATTTTGTTTTGTATCGAATCATAGGACAATTCTTTAATTACGTATAGCCCCCTGCTTCCCTCGTGGAACTACGCGCTATAAATAGTTAAAGAACTTGAAACGTGCTTCCGCTCCAGTACCCTTCACACATACTGGCTGGGGAACTCGTCGATAGATCACTGTAAAACAAGTTACGTGCAATATTAAACGCTCTGTTCGTGTTACCTGTGACTCTGACTCTTCGCCCCGCACGCACCCCCGCTACACATCTTATTAAAATAACATGCATTAAACAATGTATTTCATAAAAAAAAGGATTATTATAGACATTTTTATAAAGACAGAAATAAATAAAGGATCATAATATTAAACAAAAATAATTATTGTTGTACAAGTTCGCAACATTATTAAGTATCTATATCTATACTACTAGAGATGTAAAGGTCCTCTAGTTGTCAGAATAAAGAGATATTAAGATTTAGAGATGTAAAAGGTCTCTAATCGTCATGATTTTAACAATAATAATAAAATAGAAAATTAACAATTTAGTGACAATCACAAAGCAACTATTCTTATTATTTAAAAGACAACAGCCAATATCTCTCCGCCCATCACGCGCGCTCCGGACTGGTACACCAGTAGTGTAGGTACCGGTACAGGCTGCGGTACGTACCGTCCATAGTGTACCGCGCGGCGGCGGACGCTATTGCGATCTCTCCGGCCATCACGCGCGCTCCGGACTGTACACCAGTAGTGTAGGTACCGGTACAGGCTGCGGTACGTACCGTCCATAGTGTACCGCGCGGCGGCGGACGCTATTGCGATCTCTCCGGCCATCACGCGCGCTCCGGACTGGTACACCAGTAGTGTAGGTACCGGTACAGGCTGCGGTACGTACCGTCCATAGTGTACCGCGCGGCGGCGGACGCTATTGCGATCTCTCCGGCCATCACACGCTCCGGACTGTACACCAGTAGTGTAGGTACCGGTACAGGCTGCGGTACGTACCGTCCATAGTGTACCGCGCGGCGGACGCTATTGCGATCTCTCCGCCCATCACGCGCGCTCCGGACAAGCGTTGAAAATTTTCGGATTAAATCCAGTTTCTTTCCAAACAGCTCGTTTTTTTCCTGATTATTTCGAAAAAAGCAATGAAATTTTCCACTTTAATTTTCAACTCTAAACTAATGTAAATTAGGTCTAATTTTCACTTACACCAGGAGAACGCGATGTCACTAAGAAAAAGTCAATTGAAACAGATGACAAGGAGTGACAGTGACAGTGACATTGATTATTTCTGTAAAAACTTGAAAAAAACGGAAAAAAATGAAAAGTTCATACATTCCCGAAAAAAACATTTTGTTTTTTTCCGACATTTTCAACGCTACTCCGGACTGGTACACCAGTAGTGTAGGTACCGGTACAGGCTGCGGTACGTACCGTCCATAGTGTACCGCGCAGCGGACGCTATTGCGATCTCTCCGCCCATCACACGCTCCGGACTGTACACCAGTAGTGTAGGTACCGGTACAGGCTGCGGTACGTACCGTCCATAGTGTACCGCGCGGCGGACGCTATTGCGATCTCTCCGGCCATCACGCGCGCTCCGGACTGTACACCAGTAGTGTAGGTACCGGTACAGGCTGCGGTACGTACCGTCCATAGTGTACCGCGCGGCGGCGGACGCTATTGCGATCTCTCCGCCCATCACGCGCGCTCCGGACTGTACACCAGTAGTGTAGGTACCGGTACAGGCTGCGGTACGTACCGTCCATAGTGTACCGCGCGGCGGCGGACGCTATTGCGATCTCTCCGGCCATCACGCGCGCTCCGGACTGTACACCAGTAGTGTAGGTACCGGTACAGGCTGCGGTACGTACCGTCCATAGTGTACCGCGCGGCGGCGGACGCTATTGCGATCTCTCCGCCCATCACGCGCGCTCCGGACTGTACACCAGTAGTGTAGGTACCGGTACAGGCTGCGGTACGTACCGTCCATAGTGTACCGCGCGGCGGCGGACGCTATTGCGATCTCTCCGCCCATCACTCGCGCTCCGGACTGGTACAGTAGTGTAGGTACCGGTACAGGCTGCGGTACGTACCGTCCATAGTGTAACGCGCGGCGGCGGACGCTATTGCGATCTCTCCGCCCATCACGCGCGCTCCGGACTAGCGTTGAAAATTTCCGGATTAAATCCAGTTTCTTTCCAAACAGCTCGTTTTTTTCCTGATTATTTCGAAAAAAACAATGAAATTTTCCACTTTAATTTTCAACTCTAAACTAATGTAAATTAGGTCTAATTTTCACTTACACCAGGAGAACGCGATGTCACTAAGAAAAAGTCAATTGAAACAGATGACAAGGAGTGACAGTGACAGTGACATTGATTATTTCTGTAAAAACTTGAAAAAAACGGAAAAAAACGAAAAGTTCATACATTCCCGAAAAAAACATTTTGTTTTTTTCCGACATTTTCAACGCTACTCCGGACTGGTACACCAGTAGTGCGGGACCGGTACAGGCTGCGGTACGTACCGTCCATAGTGTACCGCGCGGCGGCGGACGCTATTGCGATCTCTCCGCCCATCACGCGCGCTCCGGACTGGTACACCAGTAGTGTAGGTACCGGTACAGGCTGCGGTACGTACCGTCCATAGTGTACCGCGCGGCGGACGCTATTGCGATCTCTCCGCCCATCACACGCTCCGGACTGGTACACCAGTAGTGTAGGTACCGGTACAGGCTGCGGTACGTACCGTCCATAGTGTACCGCGCGGCGGCGGACGCTATTGCGATCTCTCCGGCCATCACGCGCGCTCCGGATGGTACACCAGTAGTGTAGGTACCGGTACAGGCTGCGGTACGTACCGTCCATAGTGTACCGCGCGGCGGCGGACGCTATTGCGATCTCTCCGGCCATCACGCGCGCTCCGGATGGTACACCAGTAGTGTAGGTACCGGTACAGGCTGCGGTACGTACCGTCCATAGTGTACCGCGCGGCGGCGGACGCTATTGCGATCTCTCCGCCCATCACACGCTCCGGACTGTACACCAGTAGTGTAGGTACCGGTAGAGGCTGCGGTACGTACCGTCCATAGTGTACCGCGCGGCGGCGGACGCTATTGCGATCTCTCCGCCCATCACGCGCGCTCCGGATTGGTACACCAACTCTGCTCCTAGTGCCAGCCGCTTTGTCACCGACTGCGGATAGGAGAGACATGTTTTAGAACACACACACATCATTAGCCTATGATAGTCCACTGCTGGGGCCCGTTTCTCGAAAGTTTGTAACTTGTAATACAAGTGGAAGTCTCTTTTTAAAACTATTGATTAGATAAGGACTTCCACTTGTATTAAAAGTTTTCTAGAAATAGACCCTGGATGTAGGACCCTCTACTATTAACTAGACGCATGAGAAGGTAAATGCCCATAATCGCCACGCTGGGCAAGCGGATTGGCGATCGGAGTAATCTGTCCACAACTACGTAAATAATAAGCTTAATACACTCATAATTAGACCCCGGTATCGGAGGTGCAAAATGGTAGCTGTCAAGTTCTTAGGGATGGGGTAAAAATATTTGTGATGTCGATAATTAAAGTTACATATCGATAATTTTTCTTTACCATAATAATAAGCTAAGACTTTAATTAAACGCATGTATTTACGATATAAACTAGGACTAGGTATATAATTACAAAATCAACATGTATTAAAAAATATTTATTTAATGTTATGTAACATCGCCATACTTTTTATTGAGGCAATTGCCGATGAACCTTCTGAAGTTTGGGTTTTCCAATTTGGTCCAACGTATGTTACAACTGACGAAAAACTTAAGCAGGTCTCGGTTATAGTTTAATTGGTTTTATACTTTTTTCTTTTTTTATGAGTGTTTTCATACAAGATTGAGTTGCAATGCAAGATATGCAAGATTACAAATATTGGAATGGAATATCCTTTATTAAATAATAAATATTAGTAGAACATACGTTGTTGATTTTCTCTTGATGGCAATTCGACTCCATGTGCTTTTTTATATTCCAACATCTGGAAATTAAGTGTATTCTGCAAATTGTATATTAAATGTTTTTCATTCATTTTTGAAGTTCAGGGTGTTCAGCAAGAAGTGACTCCACTTTCTAATGTATATGTCACCGTAATATTGTAAATAGCGTTAAATTATAATTTACCTAGCGAAATTGTAAACTATCGAAAGATTGTCAACTGCGCCATATTGTTTCCAATTTAACGTATTATTTTTCGTTAGGTTATAATCTGTCGACTAGAAACCGTCATATTGTGAAATAGCTATCTGATTGGTCGGTCTTAAATATGGCCGCTCTGTGTATTTACCATAGAGTTAGAAATCAAACACAGGTGTCAGTGAAATAAAAGACACGCTCTTATAGTGTTGATAATAATTATATACTTATGTGTCACCAAAATAATTATAAATAGGTACCATTAGATTATAATCTCACTCGCGAGATTATTTACTATAGAAAGATTGTAATCCGTAAAGTAGGTTTATTGCACGTAAACAAATAGTGTTTTGGTCATAGAGATTATAAACTATCGAAAGATTGTGATCTGTAACGTAGGTATGGTCGAGGAATTAAATTTCCTACCCATTTCGTACCTTGTCATAGTAGCTATAATATGACAGTCCTAGCAGCTTTCATATTGATTGTCACTGTGACAAGGTACAAAATGGGTAGGAAATTAAATTCCTCGACTGTACTTACAATTTAACGGATTGAGTTTCGGTAAATTATAATCTGACGACGCATTATGCATCGGATCGCAGCAGCTCGCGGTCTCATTGGTTGAACGACTGCAACTCCGTGTACCCGGTGTCGTCATTTCAATGGATAAATTACCGAGAGCTTCGAATTGCATATTCTTATATAGTTAAACCATGGC
The DNA here is from genome assembly GCA_025490895.1 of Thaumatotibia leucotreta. Taxonomy (NCBI): domain Eukaryota; kingdom Metazoa; phylum Arthropoda; class Insecta; order Lepidoptera; family Tortricidae; genus Thaumatotibia; species Thaumatotibia leucotreta. The sequence continues at coordinate 14,199 of JALPQI010015242.1, forward strand.
TTATGTCCATACTTCATTCCGCTGTAGCGTATTGTGGTATTGTTGTGTATTTTCTTGACTATTGTACTGTCATTATTAGACTCATAGTAAACTTAATTACAAAAACATAACGTCCAGCGTAATATTTTTACTTTTAGTCATACCACTAGAAATGCATTCTGATTCGAAAGAAGTCTACACGTCTGTTGATCGTTCAGTCTGAGTACAATCTCGTCAGACGCTACATGCGAGAAAGATGGACGTTGAAACTATTGCAGCCGCACCATGATTTAAAAAAACCGGCCAAGTGCGAGTCGGACTCGCGCGCGAAGGGTTCCGTACCATTATCAATTTATTATTTAAAAAATACAGTTAAATCAACCTACCTCAAAAACTATAGGAGATAATTTAATCAAACCAAAAATCGTTGATAGAGTTTATTAATGTGCTTAACATATATTTTTTTTAGAATTTTATATCGCGTAGTTTAAGAAATAGAGGGGGGGGGGGGACACATTTTTCAGACTTTGAGAGCTGGTATCTCGAAAACGATTTACTTAAATAAAACATAAGATTTATAAACCTTCATATAATTTTCAAAGACCTTTCTATTAATACCCCACACGCTTATATACAACTATTTTTTTTTTTCTATCCCTCAGTTATATGTATGGAGGGCCCCCACCCCAATGGTTTTTTTACAATTTAGTATCATAATCCTGTAGCGGTTCATACAACACGTATCCTTACCAAATTTCGTTACTGTAGCATTCATAGTTTCCGAGTAAATCAGCTGTGACAGACGGACAGACGGACAGACGGACATGACGAATCTATAAGGGTTCCGTTTTGCCATTTTGGCTACGGAACCCTAAAAATAACCTATTTTATTGAGCCCGTTTACGTGCGCCAGTTACGTAATGCGTCAAGGGCATTTTATTGAAATACATAATCAATTACTTTAACTATATTTTTTTTTTATAAACTTGGTGGTAAACCAGGAACTTGCACGCATGCTTTCGCGTTGGTAGACGGCGGCCAACTGACGGCGCGTCGGACGTGTGGTGGCGATGACGGGCGCTCGCCCTTGAGCCCTTTGATCCGGGCCACAAAAACCGACAACAAGCGGGTCTGTGGCGGACGCGTCCGCGGACATCAAAATACCTACCGCAGATGACCAAATCACCTCCTCTACACGTCCGCGGACCCATCCGCAGACGTGTAGTGGAGACATTACGGATTACAATCTTACGATAGTTTATAACCTCGCCAGTGAGATTGTCATCTATCGGCATTTAGGTATAGGTATAGGAAAGCATGTATTTTATTTGACTGCCACTTGTGTTCGATATCTAACTCTCTGGTAAGTAAACAGAGAGGCCATAAAACTGACCAATCAGATAGCCTTTTGACAATGTGACGGTTTCTACTCGACAGATTATAATCTAACGAAAAATAATACGTTAAATTGGGAATAGTATGACGCAATTGACAATCTTTCGATACTTTACAATTTCGCTAGGTAAATTATAATCTAACGATATTTACAATAGTACGGTGACATATATAATATATTAGGCTAAAAGACTCGTAAACACAGCTAAGTAATCGAAGACATCGTTGTAAGATGACTTTGACTATCTATTGACATGAATAATTTATTATAAGTATTTAATATTATATAATTAAATATTATATATTTAAATCCAATTTTAAAATTAAACTTATGTATAATTAATTGTGATACCTACCAGCAGTTAGTTCAAACAATTTAAGAGGCACATTGAAAATAACCTTAAATATATACACTTCACTGACACAACACACAATGGAGCAAGTGAAAAGGTCTATGGAGGAGATGACCGAGCTCTTCAGGAAGCAGATGGCCGACTTCCAGGGGCGTATTGAGAAAGCCGCTCCAATCAATCCTACAGTCACATCTTTGGCTGCCGACTTCAACTGTTTCCGGGACTTCATGGTCAAGTCGGTGGAAACCCTGCAGCGGCAAGTAGAGCTCCTTGCTCGACAGATGGATAGCCAGGAGATGCGGACACGCCGTAATATATTGCTGCTTCATGGTATACCCGAGGCTGCAGACGAAGACACTTCTGTTCGTGTACTTGATATTATGAAGTCCCATTTGAAGAAAGATATTACTATTACTGGTATAGCACGAACTCATCGCATGGGCCGCCCTCGTAGTAACTTAACTAGGTGCATTTTAGTGGAGTTCAGAGAAACATCAGTCCGAGATGCTGTCTGGCTTGCTAAATCAGGTTTAAAAGGGTCCGGGGTTATCATATCGGAGTTCTTGACTAAGCCCCGGCATGATCTATTTATGGCTGCCAGACAGCACTTTGGCGTGCGTAATTGTTACACGCGAAATGGCAGCGTATTTGTTCTGGGGAAGGATGGTGAACGCAGCTGCGTGATTTCCCGTGCCGACCTCGACAGACTTCAAATGGAGCTGCCGGCCGGAGCTGCGGCAGAAACTGATGGGGTAACCGCGGTGCCTGCGACCCAGCAGGTCGGGGGTAATCAGCAGGGAAGAACGAGGAGGCAGGCTGCAGTTCATAGGTTTTAGTTTTTCATCTTTCTACCTTTATAAGTTTGTTTCGTGTTAACTTGCGTTTCTTTTGAATCTGGTTGTGTAATATAGCGAATATTTTTCCCTTAACTTCCATAATGTAGGTATTTCTTGTATTTTTAGTAATTTAGTCGGTAATTCGAAACAGAATAACAGTAATTATTTCTCTCAGGTGCACACTGGCCACTGGCCTGCCTTACTTGGCATTGACATTGACAATGACAGTTGGGTAGTTCGGTGTTGCTAGTTGTAAAATGAGCGTTTCGTTTACCTTACTTATTTTCTATATTTGTAATGTGTTTAAACTCTTTTCTTTTTCTTTGTCTAGACTGCTGGCGGGTAGTTAGATAGTGTAGATAGAGGTTTTTAGTTGATTTATATTTATTAAATATTTTATATTTATATAATTATATATTGTTATTTCTATTAACTATAACGTAACGTATATATTAAAATAGGCAGTAAGTGAGATGACAAATGATTATGACGATCTCAGTGATAACAGTTATCTCTCGGTTTCTTCAGGTAATGATAGTTTTCATAGTATCCCTCCCTCCCTTCATGACTTACTTGACGAACAACTTTCTGACGTACCTCATAATTTCAATGTAGTTCATTTAAATGCCCAAAGTATTCCTGCCCACTATACTGATTTCCTTATTAATTTCGACTTAAAAAATCTAGACGCTATTTTAGTTTCCGAATCGTGGCTCAAACCATGTCTACCTTCTACATCGTTCTCTCTTCCTGGTTTTTGTTTGATTCGGAATGACCGTTCCAGTAGAGGTGGTGGTGGCGTTGCAATATATTTACGTTCACATATCCAATTTTCAATAGTTAGCATGTCATCCCAATCTTCGTCCTCAGATGCTGCGGAGTATTTGTTTCTCGAGTTGAGCTTATCTCACTCTAAAATTCTTCTTGGGGTATTTTACTCGCCCTCTCTTCATGTGAACTATTTCACCTCTCTTGAAACCCTTCTGGAAGATCTCTTGCCGTCCTATAATCATCACATTATTATGGGTGATTTTAACACGTGTCTCCTTAAATGCGATTCTCGCTCTAATTCTCTTACGGCGCTTACAGACGCTTGCAACATTTCTATTCTCCCATCAGGTCCAACACACTTTTTTCCAAATTGTTCTCCATCACTTCTGGATCTCACTCTTGTCTCTTCAACTAATCTCGTCGCGAAATACAAACAATATTCTGCGGATGCCTTTTCCTATCACCATTTGTTACTCTTATCTTATAAAATCCGTCCCCCTAAAGCTAAACCCAAAATTCTGTTACAGCGCAATTTTAGTCGGATGAATGTTGAAAAGCTTAAAGAGGATGCATTGAAATTGGATTGGCGTAGAGTTTATGATGCTAATTCTGTAGATGAGAAAATATCCCTTTTTAACTACACCTTATCTCATCTGTACGATACTCATGCTCCAGTTCGTCCAATTAAAGTCAAGCATCTTCCTGCCCCCTGGCTCACCGATGATATAAAAGCACTTATAAACAAAAGGAACCTTGCTAAAGCCAAATATAAGCATAAACCCAATGATAAAAATAAAGATAAATACCATACTTTGCGAAACCGGTGTAGCACAGTCTGCCGTGATGCCCAAAGGCGTCATATTCACTCGGCTGTTGAAAATGGCGAGCCTTCCAAAGTTTGGAAATTTCTGAAGTCTTTAGGAGTTGGGAAAACATCACAGAACCCAGTTACGGGTGACGTTAATTACGATCAACTTAACCAGCATTTCTCTTCTCCAGCCACTTTTTCGGGGTCAGTTAAAACTGCCACTCTGAAGTTTCTTTCTGATATCCCAGCTCCTGACTTTTCTCCCTTTTCTTTTGTTCAATTCACTGACAGTGATGTTAAGAAGAGCGTATTATCTATTACATCCAATGCAGTAGGCGTCGACAGTGTTAGTCGTAAAATGATTCTCCCTCTCATAGATCTCCTTGTTCCTATTATCACCCATATCCTAAATTATTCAACTTCCTCTAACGTTTTCCCTACGCTGTGGAAGGACGCAGATGTTATTCCTCTTCCAAAAAAGTCTAATCCTTCTTCTTTTTCTGACTATCGACCAATTTCCATACTTCCTTTCCTTTCTAAGGTCCTTGAGCGCCTTATTCACCAGCAACTGACATCTTTTTTGAATACGAACAACCTTATGAATCCGTTTCAGTCTGGTTTTAGAACAGCTCATAGTACGACTACCGCTCTCGTGAAAATCACTGATGACATACGGTCTGGCATGGATAACAGGAAAGTTACTGTACTTTCTTTGTTAGATTTCAGCAATGCTTTTAATACAGTTGATTTTCAAATTCTGCTCAGAATATTACGCTCTATTAACATATCTCCTGCGGTGATTGATTGGTTTCATAGTTACTTAGAGGGTCGTCGGCAACGTATTAAGGTGGATTCTTTCCATTCTTCTTGGTGTAGCATACTGGCCGGCGTCCCGCAAGGCGGTGTGTTATCTCCTCTCCTTTTTTCTATTTTTATTAATTCTATTACTACTGACATTTTCTCATCATATCACCTTTATGCCGACGATCTCCAAATTTACTCGCAAAGTAGCCTTAGTGATTTACCTCAGGCTATTCACTGTTTGAACACAGATCTGGATCGCATATCAAACTGGAGCAAACGTTATGGACTTAAAGTGAACCCAACAAAGACTCAGGTAATTATCATTGGTAGTCATAAACTTGTACCCAGAATTGATTTTTCACAATTACCTGTCGTAATGTTCGACGGTGTTCAGATCCCTTTTTCCCGCCAGGTAAAAAATCTGGGTATTATAATGGATTGTTATCTGAACTGGGTACCTCAGTTGAGCGAGGTCAGCAGGAAGGTGTTTGCGTCGATGGGTGCTCTTCGTAGATTGCGTAACTTCTTGCCTATCTCCACTAAAATTGCGCTAACTGAATCTCTTCTCCTTCCACTGTTGGATTATGCTGATACGAGCTACCTTGATGTATCTGAGGACCAGCTAAATAAACTTGAGCGGCTTCAAAATCTTTGTATCAGGTTCATATTTGGCTTGCGCAAGTATGACCATGTCTCCCATTTTCGTGCCCAGCTCAAGTGGCTTCCTATTCGCCTCCGTCGTGATTCCCATGTTCTCTCCCTTTTGTACAGTGTCCTCTTTATCCCTGCTACTCCCCTGTATCTTAAAGAGCGTTTTAGTCGCCTTTCTTCCATCAGATCTTCACAAAATCATATTCTTGCTCTCCCACCATCTTCTACTAAATTTTACAATAGCTCTTTTACTTTTCGAGCCGTTCGGCTATGGAATGCTTTGCCATTAGAGATAAGATGTGCCAAATCTCTGTACATTTTTAAAAACCTGTTGAAACAGCATTATCTGTCACTCCCTTAAATTTCCTTAGATTTAACGTACAGATGTATTTGTATTGTATACCTCTTTTGTATATATAGTATATGTATGTATTGTATTTGTATATTTATGTATTTTATTATGTATGTATTCAATCGCTACTTAAGTTGTGTGCTAATTTATTTTCCTGTTACTGTTAAGCACTACCAATTTATTAGTTTATTTTTCAGCTTTTTCCTACTACCCCAAGGTTGTCTGGAAGAGATCGCTTTTTAGCGATAAGACCGCCTGTTGCTACCTAAATTGTTAAATGTGTTTGTTTTTGTACTATCTTTCTCTTGTGGTGCAATAAAGAGTATTATTATTATTATTATTAATATCTCAAAAGTTTTTATCCAATGTTGTGCAACTCGAAACATAATAAATGTAATAGCAAGCAGAGATTTGTATTGTAATAGTAATGATTTATATATTAAATGTTAATTATTATCATAGATCCCAAAAAAAGGGATACAAATAAATGGTCCTTGTATATAAAACAAATAATTGTACAAAAAATCGAGTATTAAATGTTAATTATTATCATAGATTCCGAAAAAAGATATACAAATAAATGGTCCTTGTACAGTAGGGTTCAAAATTGCATGGGCAGCTTATGAATGAATTCATTCATAAATTCGCTTTTTAGCGATAAGACCGCCTGTTGATACCTACCTTGTAAATCAATAATTATTTTTTGCTTTGTATTACTTTTTCTTTGTGGTACAATAAAGAGTATTTATTATTATTATTATTGTCCATGCAATTCTGAACACCACTGTACATAAAAAAATAATTGTACAAAAATCGAGTATCGATATCGACATCACAAAACGTGTTTACCTATCCCTAAGTAAGAACTTGACAGCTATCATTTTGCACCTCCGATACCGGGGTCTACTCATAATGTTGATATTAAGTTTTGAAGCAAATTAAAATCATTAAACCTCTCATACATCTTATTATCTAATAAGTTGGTTGATATTAAGTTTTGAAGCAAATTAAAATCATTAAACCTCTCATACATCTTATTATCTAATAAGTTGAATTATGCTTTCAGTTTATCTATGCTTATAAATGGAATTGACCAATTTAACATGTGAGCTCCGATTGCGCATGCTTACTACAGTCATACAGATCCACTTATACTAGGCAGTAGTGGGCCTTAGGAATCGTAGAGTTACTCCGCCAGGGAGTCAAATATAAGCCAATGGCTTACAAAGTCACCAATGAGCATTTACCAATTTAACATGTGAGCTCCGATTGTGCATGTTTATGTTGTGTATTACTACGGTTATACAGATCCACTTATACTATGCAGTGCCATAGGAATTACAGATTACTTTGCCTTACAAGTGAATAATAAGCGTTTTTACCCGCTCGTATTAAAGGATAAAAGAGCGCTTTACGAGCTAGTGAGGGGAAATAGTACATTACGACACAATTGCGAAAAACATGAAATTCGAAACGAGTGGCGATGTTTTAAAACACGACCGATAAGGAGTATTTTAAATCGACACGAGTTACGAATTTCGTTTTTGCACGTGTCTCGTACGACGTTTTTTAGTACAGATGGCCCTCCGAAGTTTTGGACTTGACGTAAAATGACCCACTTCTCGCACTAGAGCCTAAAAAGTACACCATCTGTACTAAAAACGTTATTTATTATAATGTTCCTATTGTCCATGCTATTTTCAAGTTTCCAACACAATACACATTTAATGGGAATTTCCATCCATTACATAATATTATATAATCATCTTCATAAATTGTTACGATCGCAGACGCTCGGTACTTTTCTCTTCATTAACATTTTAATTACATTACCGACTTCACGATACAATAAAGCAATTAAGGCGGAAGATTGATTGACATTTCAAAAAAGGTAATATTAGACTGTAATGTCATGGTTTTAAAGGCGACTTTAATAATAAATGTAATAGCACATGTGCGGGACATATGCTTTTTTATGTTTATTTCGTGCGCATAATTTACCGGAAGCGGCGAAACGTCCAAGACTAACTCTTATTTTGGCACAGAGGCAGGGTGGCAAATGAAACGTAGTTATAAAGATCTATAGTATGATTTAGACATATCACGTTTTGAAATCAATCGATACTAACTTGAAATTAACGAATTTCTTATGCTTATTGCAATTCATAACATTCCAAAGAGAATATAGACAATAAGTGATAATTTGTCGTAAAAATTCACAACATTATATAATATAAAACGAATAAAACAAAGTCAGTTCCCGCTGTCTATCTATCCCTATGTATACTTGAATCTTCAAAACAGGAGAACTGGTTTTTAAGCGGCTTTTATTAATAGTGACCCAAAAGGAAGGTTCATATGCCCAATAATCGCGCAAACGCGTGCAAAACTATACCGCACGTAGAATCCAAAAATAATGAAAACAAACCTAAAAACTTGTATTATTTCATAATCACTCACTCTTTCAGGACACAATTTTGCTCTTATCACAAACTTAAAACTTTACACCTTGAGTTCAGATAAATTTTTAATTAAAATTGTATTTGATTCATATTTATTAGTATTAACGTAAAAATAAATCTACGAATGTTTTTCTCGATATGTGCCAAAGCAAATGCTATTGAATGTGAGCCATATTTTTTTTTATTCAGTATATGACTGATCGGAAAAAAAAGCACTTGCAAGAGTTGTTTGTTTATATTATAAATATAAATATTGCGATATATCGTCGGCGATTGGTTGACAAAAAACAAACTCACTAATTATTAACAAATACCTATACCTACTTGAAATAAACCTCGTATCTCAGTTCTGATTCTATATTGACATACGTTGCTAAGAATTGTGAGTTTTTTTAGTGCAGGTTTTTACAGTGTCTGACGATATACAGTCAGTCAAAATGCATAGTAAATACCTGGAGGTAGTGTCCAACAAACACGGAGGAGCTCTCGCTGAAGTCAGGCTTGCCGACTGCCATGGCGAGTGTGTAGTCGGAGCCCTTGTATTCCAGTGTGCCTTGTGTGGCCGTCAGCTTGCATTCTTGTACCTGAGTCAATAGAAAGTTTGTTAATTCAACATGTTTAATGGTGCGTTTAAACCAAAAGAGCATTCGCAGTTCCAATCACGTTTTGTGTACCGTTCGAATTTCCTAGGGCATTCCTAGGGCATGTTCAATGTTAGTCTATTCTTTTTTGGTCTCATTTGCTATTCGACCTATCGTTTTTAGGGTTCCGTAGCCAAAATGGCAAAAACGGAACCCTTATAGATTCGTCATGTCCGTCTGTCCCTCTGTCCGTCTGTCCGTCTGTCACAGCTACTGATGTGCCGTTCCCGGGAATATTCCCTACGAGGGAATATGCCCGGAAACATTCCCGGGAATATGCCCACCGACAGGGAATATAGGGGAATATTGAAATTGTGTATTTATACAAACTTAATTTTTCGGAATTACGCTAAAATGTAAATCTTAAACCGTGTAACTGGATAATAAACGGAGTAACTTACATAGTATAGGAAATTCCCTATACTCCCGGGCATATTCCCATTGTTCCCGGGAATATTCCCAATGTTACTGGGAATATTCCCTTGGTTAAAATAATACACATTTTAAGAGAGTATATCTTTATTACACAAAAACGTTACAAATTATTACAGGTTTAGTTTTAAGTACAATTAAATTACCACTTGTAAAAAAAAGTAAAATACCAAAATAAAGGAAAAAATCGTGGCATGCACATAAGGTAAAAAATCGTAAAAATTATAGGAAGCAATATTAACCAATCATCACAGTTCAATTTATTCCGTGCTCATACTGCTCATCGATGTATTTGGTATTTCTGCTGTGATTGAGTTTTGGCTCGGCTCTCGATATTGAGTAGGTGGCGAGTGGCGACGTCGAACAACCGGGTACATCATTCGCTTCACTTGAGCCACTGTTTGATTTGTTTTTTCTACATTCTTTTAAAAAAAACTGCACCTCACATGGTGTTTTAGAGCATTTAGCTAAGTGGCAGGCGAATTTTGTGGCATTTTTGTATGACTACACAGCATTGCAATAATTGCAACAATAAGTTACTTTATTGTTAACAGTTCGCGTGGTGAAATGTTCAAAAACTTTGCTCTTTGGCTTCATGATTTAAGCTCATATACGAACGTATTCACTGCACTAGATCCATAAGAAGACTGCATATGTAGTGAATAATGCCTTATTTATCTTCGTATTTTTACGGAAACGCCCGATCGTGTCATACTTAAGGCTTGTTTACGAAATAAAGTAGCCATTGCTGTATAATTCTTTTTTTTTTGTATGAGACCATACCTTAGTATGGGTGTTATTACAAAGAAGGGCTCTTTGCCTATCTTCTCGGACGCTGTGGTTGATATTTATATCAATTTCTCTATAATTATGGACTTTTATTTAAACTGCTGGATTTAAGTAGTGTTTCTTCTTATTTTACCATTTTGGATCATTTAGTTTCCTAATGGTTCTTAACTAAATTACAATAGCTTGACTTAACTTGACTTAATGTCCTATGTCCCCTAGATGGGGCAGAGGGCGTCCACAGTGCGTCGCCATCCCGAACGGTCTTGAGCTTCGCGCTTTACTTCGCTCCAGGTCATCCCTATCGCCTTCGCTTCTGCAGTGATCGTCCGCCGCCAGGTATGCTTAGGGCGGCCACGTTTTCGCTTTCCTTGGGGATTCCAGTCTAGGGCTTGCCTCGGTATATGGTCGGGGTCCCTTCGGAGCGTATGGCCAATCCAGTTCCATTTGCGGCGTTTGATCTGCTGGTCGATCGGTGTCTCACCACAGCGTTCCCATAGATCTGTGTTGCAGATTTTCTCGGGCCAGATCACGCCGAGAATGCGGCGAAGACAGCGGTTGATAAAGACCTGTAGCCGGTGCGAGATGTCTTTAGTGACCTTCCACGTCTCACATCCGTACAGCAACACGGATTTCACGTTGGACCGGAATATCTTGAGCTTAACTCTCCGAGTCAGTTTCCGCGATTGCCATACAGGACGAAGCTGTGCGAAGATTGCTCTCCCTTTGGCGATCCTTGAAGCGATGTCCTCTTCGGTCCCTCCAGTTTCCGACACTACACTACCGAGGTACGTAAATTTGTGGACTGTCTCCACGCCCTCTGTGCCAATGAGCAACGGTACCGTGCTGGTTGCTCCGCACCTCATGTCTTGGGTCTTCCTGGTGTTGATTTTAAGTCCCGTCTCCAAGGCCTCTCGCCGTAGGTCGACCATTTTGGCTTGCATGTCGGCACGTGTGTGGCTCAATAGGCATAGGTCAGCGGCATAGTCTAAGTCTTCCAGCACGTTGGACAGCCCCCACTCTATGCCGCGGCGCTTACTGTTGGTCTTGACCATGATGCCATCGAGAACGACAAGGAAGAGGAGAGGGGAAAGAAGACACCCCTGGCGTACACCCGCATGAACAGGTATATCCTCCGAGATGAGACCGTCGTGAGTTACTCTACAGGAGTAGTTCCTGTAGATGGCCTTAATCTACTAAATTACAATAGCAATACTATAATAAACTGTGAATCTCGTGTTTACAATTTTAATTAATTATTTCAAGACTAACATTGTTGAAATCGTCTCGGAAGTTCGCACTTTTTTGGGCGTGAACTTTTGCATTAATCATTATCTGAAGTTATTTTGATTTTGACGACTTTTCAGCGAATGCTTTTGGATATTGGATTGTTAACATAAAACAGAAGAATCAATTTACAGTCCAATGGCTGTTAGAACTACATGGGACTGTTGCGTAACAGTAGAGACTGATTTTACGATGGCTACTTTATTTCGTGAACAAGCCTTACTATGTACACTGACCCACATGCATGAGTGAGATAGCATAGCATGACGCACTAGGGCGTTTCAGAAAAAATACAAATTACAAAGGTAAGAAAGACTTTATACACTACATCTGTCGTCATGTTATTACTTTTAAAAGCAAATGATATGTAATCAAATATTAGACGAAACCTATTGAAAAAATGAGAGAAAAACATAAGTAATTAAGTACATGCTTTCTGTAAAATGGAATTTAAAAGAAAACAAACACTTAATAATGAAAAATATCTCAAGTAAATATAAAATTTAACTAGATAGTAAATAAACTACAGAACCCTAAATATGCAGTTTTTGGTAAACAGCGTTTCTACCGTATACTTTGAATTTCATTTAAATTCTATTAAGATTTTAAACAGGAAACAATATTTCGATATTCCCTTGTCAGGGGAATATTCCCGGAAACATGGGAATATTCCCGGGAATATGCCCGTTGGGAATATTCCCATTCCCGGGCATATTCCCGCGGCACATCACTAGTCACAGCCGATTTACTCGGAAACTATAAATGCTACAGTAACGAAACTTAGTAAGGATATGTGTTGTATGAACCGCTACAGGATTATGATACTAAATTGTAAAAAAAACCATTGGGGTGGGGGCCCTCCATACATGTAACTGAGGGATAGAATTTTTTTTTTAGTTGTATGTAATTGTGTGGGGTATTAATAGAAAGGTCTTTGAAAATGATATGAAGGTTTATACATCTCATTTTTATTTAAGCAAATCGTTTTCGAGATATCAGCTCTCAAAGTCTGAAAAATGTGTCCCCCCCCCCCCCTCTATTTTTTAAACGACGCGATTTAAAATTTAAAAAAAAAAAATGTTATGCACATTAATAAACTCTATCAACGATTTTTGGTTTGATTAAATTATCTACTATAGTTTTTGAGGTAGGATGATTTAGCTGTATTTTTTTAATAATACATTGATAATGGTACGGAACCCTTCGCGCGCGAGTCCGACTCGCACTTGGCCGGTTTTTGATTTTATTCTATACATTTTTGTCTCGAAAAACATAACAAATAAAGAATTATACTAACAAAGAGATTGACTGTCACCGAAAATGCTCAAAGAAGATGGTGACGAATAACGAATGAGCCAAAATAAGAAAATGGCAAAAGCACAAAGTTTACCAAATATGAAATAGGCTTCACACGAAAGTGGCAAATCAAGAACGGGTGACGAAAGCAGAAAGGGGCGAATTTAAAAATTTGACAAAAAACGACTGAGTCGAGCCAAGAGTATACCAAGTTTTTATAGGTTGACATTCAAATTCATTGCCGTGATGTATTGAACAGGGAGTGACACTTGTCAACTAAAATTCAGGACCGTTTTTGAAAGGCAATTTAGTATGGCGTGCGGCTTCCATGTTTTATTTGTTCGTAGGAAATGTGATTTTATTGATTTCATGAAAGGTTTAAATTTCATTGAAGTGGAGTGTACATTGGGCTTTATGAGGATAGATAACAGAAAGTGAAACATTTTATTTATGTTTCAAGTGTTTTTTGTATGTTTCAAGATACTCTTACACATTTCAATCATCATCATCTTCAATCATCAGCCTATATAGTCAGCTGGAAATAGGCTTCTTCAATGAAAAATGGCACAATACTTTACTGGGTTTTACTGACCTGTAAATAATTATTTTACCATGTCCCAAATTTTCAAGGTGATTAAGAGATTCAATTTTAAATATCATACCTGCGCTGCTCCTTTGACCCTGATCTCCGGTGTGAGCTGATGAATTAGGTTAAAGTTGACATTCCCTGATGGGTCCACATCTCCCAGTAGCACTGGGAACGCTTCCGTTGGCGACAGCTGTTTTGTGCCGATGTATGTGGCGCCCAGTTTGTAGCCGTTCTGCGCTGTGCTCATAGTTAATGTGTGTGACATCTGAAACGTTAAATTTTTAGTTTTTATCCTGTTGCTATCCAATTTGGTGCCAGTTTTCTGGCACTTTTGCACCAGGAGCAGATTGGAGATTATTGCTGCAATTTGTACATTCAACAACTATTTGAATAAACAAACTGGTTAGTACTTAAATACATAGAATACAATCCAAAATAAAAAAAATATATACTGCAACTTTTAAAAATAAAATTAACCGCATTGGGAATTGAGAAAAAGAAAAGAAATCAATATTATTGTACAAATAAATCAAAGATTTTCATGGCCAAGGAGCCCAATTAATTCCCAATAGGTCAGTTATTACCATAGACAGCTGTTTGATTATTTTTCTTCTTATCAGTTTCTTATAAGAGAGTTTTGTTCTTTTAATAAGTTTAGTCGATAATTAATATCATTGTATTTGTAACAAGTTTTCAATTTTTTTTTTATTTATGAGAGAGAATTTTAATAGTTTACCTGGAAATGATTGGATATGCCTTTGTTGACCATTAACTTTCCACCTTCAAAGTTGACCGGCATTACATCTGAAAAATAAAATATTATGCTATGTTACTGGAATTTATAAATCTCAAAAGTTATATCACAAGTTTTGTAGTTGTACTGCTTTTTATTACTCTCAATTCACCACTACTTGTATTTGGTAGTTTAAAAGGCTTATCTTATAGGGTCAACAAGTATTAAGTATTGATATTTGATGGCTTATAATAAATGCTGTTAATCTTAATGATTATAAAATGAAAACATAAATTTCCAATTGTTATATTTAAACTAACTTTGCTGATCGGTTATCAATAATTTTATTTACAGCATGTTGATTACTACCACTTAAATTCTGCAAGTAAATTACAAATATTCTTTATACTTACGGTCAAGGTCATTGATATAAATGCCTTTTCCAGTAGTACAAATGATTTATAATTAGTGAAAGATATTTTCATCATTCATGACAAGTTTACAAGTATCGTTAAGATATAAAAAAGCTACAGACTGCATAAATCACTTCTTATCAATGAGTAAACATGAAAATTGGGTCGGGACTCGGCTCACTTCTAGTACCACACTTTAGAGACAAAGTTTACTCAGAATAGCTTTGTCCTTCGATTATTTATTTTGTAATGAATACATACGTAAATTAATTACAATAATTTATTAATATTACATCACAAGATAACCAAACTTTTACAGGAGGCCTAAGTTATGTTTACCGGTTTTTTCTGAATGAATATAAAACTACAATATCTGTATAAGATACGCATACCTTCTATTATCATACCTATTCACATTTATACTATTATTTCCACCCACACAACTCACCTTTGGTTTTTTTGTGCAACTCATCCAAAGTCCCAGGATTTTCACGTTTGTTTGCATTCTCTAAATTGGTAATGTCCGTGGGTGTGAGGCCAGAATTGGAGACGCGATATCTGCTCGCTATAGCACCCATTTTATTGAGGAATTTGATATACTTTCCCTAAATTCCTCAGAAATCGATGAACATGTGCAGTGAAACACAATTCTGTCGAATAAAAGACAATCGCAGCAGTGTGAAGTTGACAGAACGCATGTACCAACATAACAGGCGAAGGCGAACCATAAACAAGTTTTCTTTTTTTATTACGTTCAGTCAGTCAGACTGTTTAAGACACTTTTAAAAATGACAGTCGATGCAAAAAATTTCGCCGTACTTGTCAATGACAGTTTGACAAATATTATGTGATAATGTCATATGTCATCTTAGCTTAGTACTTAGTAGTCTGTGGTTGTATCTTGTTTATTTTTATTTCGCAGTAACAATTAGTATTGATATTTCGACTGTTCTTAAAAGTGCTATGTAATAAAAGGAAATTGACACAAATCCTTTACGTGTTTTAAACTGCTTCATTACACTGCAGTTCGTGTTTAACCTTCGCAATGCCGAAAGTAGTGTCCCGTAGCATCGTCTGTTCAGACACGAAGGATCAGGAAGAGTACAATGAAACCAAGCCACTTCACATTTATTACTGCATATGTGGCCAGATGTCCTTGATTTTGGACTGTACCATCGACCGATTACCGTTACGCCCAACGGACGGAGCGCGCGTGATCGACGGTTCTAAACATGCTCACAAGAT
>JALPQI010015243.1:0-22481 GCA_025490895.1 Thaumatotibia leucotreta
CGATCGCCAAACCGCTTGCCCAGCGTGGCGATTATGGGCATTTACCTCCTAATGCGTTTATACGCATAGTTAATAGGAGAGGCCTACGTCCAGCAGTGGACTATCATAGGCTGATGATGATGATGATGACACATAGTACTTGTAATGTACTATGTTTTTTATATGCGCTAGTGCGAGAAGTGGTTCATTTTATGTCAGGTCGAAATCTTCGGAATGCCATATGTAGGTACTGAAAAACGTCGTACGATGTACGATACACGTGCGAAAAGGAAATTCATAACAATCATAACTCGTGTCGTTTTAAACCACTACCTTCGGCCGTGCTTTAATTTTTTTCCACTCGTTTCGGACTTAATTTTTTTCGCACTTGTATCGCAATGTACTATTTCAGTACTAATGGCGTTTTTTTTACGTACTAATGCGAGAAGTGGTTCATCTCTTATCAGGTCGAATCTTCGGAGGGCCATTTGTACTGTAAACGTCGGAGGATATAATACGTCAGAAAAGGAAATTCGTAACTCGTGTTGATTTAAAACATTCCTTTCGGTCGTATTTTAATACATCGCCACTCGTTTCGAATTTCCTTTTTATTGCACTTGTATCGTAATATTGGTAATCTACTATTTTGTTCTGTTGCTATCAATGTATGTACGGATTATACGGAAAAGGACTAACGATACGTATAGGCTTGTTAAGTTCTCAGACGTTTATGAATTAGGGGGTCGGCATTGGCAACATTCAAAGCGCGATATAAACTCTGTCCAACCATGCAGCATGTTAGTAGAAAAAAGCAACAAATTAAAAAAAAAATTGCATGAAGAGTTGGTTGTCTATGGAAAAATTAAATATGCTGCCTTGATTATATAATTTTGTATCCCTTATTTCTTTTTTATATCCCAGAATTTGATTATGGCTGACGTCACATCCGCTTCCGCAAGCTGAGACGGTGAATGAGCGAGACAGTGGATTACATATACATAGCGCTGTCCCACTCGCACGCCGTCAGTGCATGCGGTTTTGCATCAATGTGAAGTATTTGTTATTAAATACAAATAAAACAAGGCAACTGTATTTTTATATGCATATATTCGGATTCAATATTTCAATAGCTATGTAATTCATACAACTTAACTTAAAAAAAAATACACTGACTCGTATGCACCTAACTTAGCTATGTCCAAGCTTATAAAGACACTATAAATTACAATTCATTACTTTATACCTACAAATTGGAAATTAATTTCAATTAATCCATCAACTAATAATCTCTTTGTGATTAATTTCGTGTTAAATGCGAATTGGATCACTGGGAAGTGATTTATGTAAAAATAATAATATAATATAACTAAGGAATGTTCTCGATATTTTTGGTGTAATGGTTAGAACACATGGTACCTCTATTATCATATAGTAAGACGAAATAAGTACTTTAAAGTACAGAAAGTTAACTATCTAACAAAACATCGGCATTCGTGGCCAACTCGTGCCAACTCTTTCTTACGCACGCAGCAGGTAGCTTCGGTCTCTTTCGCACAATAAATGGCTCTGAATTCAGGGCTGCACAAAATAAGACCCGAGTAAACACGAAGTTAAAAAAAAACACAGTACCGTGAGTCCTAACATTGAAAATACAAAAAAACTTAAAAG
The DNA here is from genome assembly GCA_025490895.1 of Thaumatotibia leucotreta. Taxonomy (NCBI): domain Eukaryota; kingdom Metazoa; phylum Arthropoda; class Insecta; order Lepidoptera; family Tortricidae; genus Thaumatotibia; species Thaumatotibia leucotreta. Next base: position 1,648 of record JALPQI010015243.1, read on the forward strand.
TTACTGATATTGCTTTTCCCAAAAAAATCTGTAGCGAACATTTTCCATTAGGATTTCAATAATTTTCTTTTCATGTTAACCTTTTAATAAACCGTCGACAATGTAGAAATAAGTACGATTACTTTGCAATAAAGACAATCCAGAATAGTTCAAACGATCCAACATTACACAAAGTAATAAATTAGGAGTATTTAAGTTAGACAATCACAGGATGTCCACTGGTCATAAAAATAAATCTTAAATTTAATCTAAACTATATAAGTCACATATACATCGGAGCACACACATTTACAAATTGTTTTTAAAAATAAAACTCTTAACTTATTTACAGGATTAAAACTATATTTATTTTATTTAGCGAGTTCTGTACTAACATAGCCTATTTTCTTTAAATATAATAAGTGATATGACTCAGGTTCTTTTTACATAGGAAAGAGGCAAGTATATGAAAACGAATTCTCTATACATTAAACTAAAGTTAGTGGGACAGAAAACAATATGGCAAATTTCGATTCACATTGTCAATTAGGCCTTTTGAAAACCAGAGTTTTTCTTTCGTTGATTCTCGTTATTTGGTAATTTAGTTCAGCACTTTCAAATCGATTCGTAAATTATTATTCGAGCGAGAACCGGGATTACAGCTGTAGAGGAAGGTGTTACTTTAGTTCCAAAATCCGTGAAATTTTTAAGAAAATTAACAGTATCCGTAATATGAATAAAGTATCTCGTTAATTTAAGAAAAAGTGTCGCGAAGTTGTCGTTTTAAGTTGATTAATGTGAGAATATTTGAGTTGGCGCAAAACGTAATCCCTGCCTCGCTCCAAACTTTAATTTACAAAAGAAACTTTGTCTCAATTGCGCCGCCCGCCGGAGAATCGCGCGGCTCCGTGCCAACTTACCGAAAACGTTATTTTTGTTAATTTGATATGTCCTATAAACGTATATCCAAAACGTTTCAAAAACCTCGATATTCAAGTAGGAAGAGATAATTTAGAACACGCTCGCGAATGTCGAGAAGCTTTTGAAATGTGATGAAAATACGAGTCCAAAAGCAAAAATAACGGAGATTACCGACAGCGCGCTCGCTTCTCCGGCGGTCAAGCTAAGTAACACTATTTACAAAATAACCTAAGAAAGACTAGATACACTAAACCATGTTGATTCCGTACTTCTCAGGGGCGAAGTAACTGTTTCCAGTGTTGGAGAAGTTACTGATCTGTGAGGCCTGGAGCATGCTCAAATGTGGGGAGTTTTGGGATTGGTTCTCAGGGGACTCTGGGCCTGAAGAGAGGATGTTATGGGAGGGCCAGGCTGAGGGGGGAGATGGGTTGCCGAAGGACACCTGGTTGTAGAGCTGGTTGCCGTTTGTGGTGAGGTTGTGGCCGTGGTGGCTGCCGTGCGATTGGTTGACGGAAGAGCCGTTGAAGTATTCCATCTGTAAGAAAAGGTGGTGTTTAGCTTTTGTTCTGATAAATTTAAAGTAAGTGGAATAATCCGTGGAATTGCTTGGGATCTACAGGTCTGGCAATTGCTACACAAGAACACTACGTAATTCTGATTGTTCCTCTATTAATTTTCAAATTTTACTATTTCATTTCAAACCTAATAGTTTTATTAACTACAGCTTTATTGATTATCCGTTACAAAAAATAAATCTTTCACGAAACATAATTGAGTGTGCAAAGTCTATTAAAAGATATTTAAGAAACCTGTTATTATTGCTACGTTTTTAAACTTTGAATCAGCAAAAACCAGTAGCAGGTTTTAAACCAATCTTTTATTTATTACTGCTGTTAACAAGAATCTTTATTGTTCGAAGATAAGAAAGCGAATTTTATTTATGCGAATACAAATTAGGAGATAAAAGTTAATTTTGGCAACGTTTCGTAGATATATTGCTGTAGGTAGGTACCCGACACATAACATTATCATAAATATGTCTGTAGCGGAAATTCTAACGAGATTAGTGATAACTGATAACACTATACAGTACATTATTGAATGATAAAAGAAAAAAATAATATGTTTTCTTTGGGATGTGTATTGATTCTTATAAAAATCTTCATCTATCATTCCGAGATTAGCATCCATTTAGTGCGTATTGCAAGATATACACGGTGTTACGCGAGTATTGCGAAAGATTTTAACTATGCATTCGAGACATCAAAATAAACAAAAAATGTTATGAGACCTAATGTCAATTACACCAAAAAAAAATTCTTTTTTTTCTTTTTTTAAGGCCGATTTGAATACTTTTTAACATTTCCAGTACTTTTTCTCATGACAACAATTTATTTAAATTATTTATTTCAATTGTTTTTTTTAGGTAGAGGTTATTTCGTCAAGTCTATTCGTATTTTTTGATTGTCAGGCAAAAGGTGTGGTAATATTAGAACACATTGTGGTAGCATTGTAATCCAAAAGAAGTTAAATGACGAGTTACGTCGAAAAACTTATTTCGAAAAAAGGTTGATTATCTCTGAAACCAAGAAGAATCCAGGAAATTTTATATAACATTAAAGACTCTAAATATGGTCAGGAATCCAGCATTAAAATCTTTCGGAATGCTGACGTAACACCGTGTATAGATAAGTACTTTAGGTAAATAGAGACTAGATACAATTAGAAATGAAAGTGATTTCTTACCTGACTGGGATAGTACGGGGAATTATAGGCACCCTGCCCATACCCCTGGTGGTGATGGGAAGACGAGTAACTTCTTATATAATCCGAGCTGCCCGGCCAGTGGAAGCTGTTGTAGCTATCCGGGTGATACACGTTCCCCGGCCCGTTCAGGCTCTGGGGGGTGATAGGAGGGGAAGGGGTAGTCATTATCGACGAATTGGACCCTAAAGGCGTTAAGTTCCCAGTCAATCTTGAGCTGTATTGGTCTTTGACCAAGCTGCTTCCAAAAGATTTCTCCGAATAGTCCACCTTCCCGGAATAGTCCAGTCTTTTAGGGCTGGAGTATAATTCCTGCTTAGGAGTAACTCCGTACCCATGGACGTTCGCGTCTTCTTTTCCTAACCGTAAAGCTTCGTTCGAATAGTGGTGGCTTATGGACGATAGTGTGTTGTTTTTGTTGAGAGGAGACGAGTCATAGTTTGGTGCTGACTCCTTCTTGCAGATGACGTTTATTGGAGGACTGACGGATGTCGTCGGAGTGATGGGGAGGTTAGGTGAAGACGTGGTTATGCTGGAAGTGTTTGTGGTTAAGCTATTGCTCGAGCTGGTGATGGATTTTGAGGTAGTGATCTTTGAGGAAGATGAGGTGTTCGAGGATTTGATGCTGGAGGATATTGAGGTTTTGGAGCTGGAGGATTTGCTGGAGATCTGGGTGTTTGTCTGCTGCTGCAGCTGCTGCCGGCATTTTGCTCTTCGGTTCTTGAACCAGACCTGTTGAAGAATTACGTTCGTTAGAAAAATTGACAATTTTCACATTGTCTATCCCCTGCCTATAATTTATAAATCATACATTAAAAGAAGCAGATTTACATAGGTCACACTAAAGTCGGCCGTATTGTTGTGTTGTCCAGTTTTTCCACTAAGCACATTATTATATTCACAGAATACACGTATGGGTACACTCGGACTCACTTGGAACGTTGGTGAATGTAGTATTTTTCATTAAAATATGGTATGGTACTATGACTATGTTCAAGTTGGGTAAGTAAAACAGCGACGAAACTGAAACGCTTCATAGATTTACTATAAAATCGGGCAAGAGGAACTTATGTTTTACTTACCCAATTTGACTGTAAGATATGACATGATATCTTAATTCAGAAGATATAATTATAGTCAGCCCAACAAACCCTGTTAGTAAAAACGGTGGCAATTTCAAATTCTATGGTCAGACAACTCTTCACGTCCACTTTTCTCGAATTTGCTACCCTTTTCTACTGCCAGGAATCAGTAGGACAGAGTATACATAACACAACGTTCCGTCCCAGTGTTACCCATTCTTTAACAACGAAATGTGCAATTGTGCTCATAAAATTAATTGGACACACAAGGCAATTTGTCCATGATCTTTTAGTGTCTCCAGCCAACTGTCCGTTACAGTAACCCCGCTAACTCCCGCACTTCTCGCCCCATAAATCAGTGGCAAATCGCTGCGCAAACATCGGGGCGAGAGGCGTAATTGATACGTGCTTCCGAGGGCACCCTTCGCGGTAATTGGTTTACTCTTTAACTAATGCAGAACCGTGGAGTCAGGGATATAGCCATAGGCAATGCATTGCTGAAACCTGAGTTGGATTCTCGATAACATTTTTGATCAGTTTTTGTGACATTGGATACATAAATTGGTATTTGTAGGCCCTTGGCCTGGCATTTTATTATTTATTTATTATTAATAGTACATATGGATTACAGTCTTAGAATTAGTAATTGTCCTACAAAATTCTTCAGAGTTTGACTGTAGGATCCCAGTCTCTTTTTAGTTACATTATGTAAAATAGTTATACATACATAGGTGTTATAACATTAAAAATGCATGCTTGGCCTTTACCCTTCAAGGAGGGTGCTTTGGTCTCCTACGTTCTTTTATCTTGGCATTTGGTCACGTATTAAAGCGCACACGACAATAATTATTGATTTATTGCAGTACAATATTTTTTCTACATATTTTGATAAGGACATGTACAAAAATGCATCTATGTATGAAGAATAACTATTTAGTAGTATTATGTGATCCTTAATCTTTATAGATTTAGGAGCTAGCCAGATAATATACAGGTTATTTTAATAGAACAACCTAACTATAAAAATAACCATTTCAATCGTCATATTGGTGAAATAATCCTTCCGTCCCAATTCAAATAAAACTTTCAATCATTTGCTCTTTTCGTAAAAATTACTTCATTAGTCATTCAGCCACACAATGAGTACAATGGGGTACAAATGTGCACAAAGGGTACAATTTTGGGGCACTAATCCTTATGGCCCGAGGTGAGGCACGGCTGGTAGTGGAACCGATCTTTGCCGTGATTCGGGGTTTTTGAGGTTAGGCTGACTGAGTACTGATAAAACACATACAAAACTAATGTATATCGACTAATGTAGGTCAATATGGAACCTTGTCGCTTTAACTATTAGAGAATTACAGCATCACCAATAAGTAAGATAAACAAATTGACTTACTATGACATGGTTCTGTAGAACACAGCAATTGGTTAAAAGTTATTTTTTATAGGCAATTTTGTTTTTACTGTACATAAATGTGCATGTATTATGTAAAATACGAGATAGACAACTTCCACTTTTTGTAACGTAGTAGCTGAATAACAAAAATAGTCAAACTATTTTATGACTTTTTGTAAATGAGCATATTAAATAGAGTAAGACTAAATATAGTATTTAGATCGCAAACACCTTAGGTTTTAGGTCCCTAACTGATGATGCCTGCGCTCCAAAAATATAAATATGTGGGTATAAATTGTTGATCTCATAAATAAAACGTATTCTGTGATTAAATAACATCAGTTTTCTTTAAGTAACCGTTGATTATAATTAACAGTAGATAAAATCAAACGCGCTGTGCCATTAGAAAAATAAAAGATATATTATTTTACGCATAACCTACATCGGGTCAGTTTTTTCAAGAACAATAAGAACAGAAGAGTGCCATGATGACTAACAAGATCGGTATAATTAAACTCATGTTTGTCCAATTATGTTCCCGATTAGATCTCGTATCGTCGCATCTCGCTAACGAGTCACTGTCAGCCGCCATTTTGAATTTACTGTTTGCATCTAAAATGAAGCTTTGTACTTTGCTAGTATTCAGAATTATTCGTTATTTATTGTAGGTACTTGCATACCGAACTACAATTTTTTGTGTCTATGAATGCCTAAAAACTGTAGGTACCTCGTTCGTTCGTTACACAAAATGTAATTCGTCGAAATTCGTTGATTTTGTAGAGTAGGGGATATAATTAGCATTCGCTCGTTTGGTGTAAACCCACCTTTACGTATCGAGTAAAACCTAACGTATCCTATACTTTCCAACTTATAGGGCTATAGAAGCAAGAGGGCCGCGACCATCTTAGCACATAAAAGCTCCAATCCGGTTACCTCACATTATGGGTGGCTTCCCATTATAAAGGATTACCCTTTTTATCTACAGCCTATCTTAACTTAATTCAGAATATCGGAAGAACACAGTTCTAAAGTAAAAACCCATAAGAGCTGTTTTAGAGTATCTGGTGTTGCCACTTTAAGTAGGTATGGGGATTTAACGACTCACCACACTGGTATTTTAACGTTATTATCTATAATTATCGGAGTAAATAGGCTACCGTTTGATCGAGCTTCTTGCTTCATCGATTGAGATGAGATTTAAGAGATAATCTTAATAGTGTAGATAAAAGCTTGGCTTTCAACATTTCACATACGAAATTTGATTTAACATTAATTACAATGTGTTCAGAAAAAAATATTAATCACTTTTTCTCGGATCTAGAGTCGTTCTGATTTGTACAAAATGCATTTGATGGTAATCTGTTGGTAATTAATTTGATTATCGATAAAGATCGGTGTAAAGTCTAATGTCCCAAATGAATCCGGTCTGTATAATTTTAGATAAGGTTAGTATACTAAGTGATTGAAGATTCTGAGAATAAAACCAATTTTAATTTTACTTTAAGTATAATGCAACCCGCTCACCAATGCCATTCTCAGTGACAATGTACAGTCACGTGCCAAAATAAGTATTGAAAGAATCCGCTCATAAATATGTTACGACGTTCTTATTACACAGAATTAGAGTGCACTGGGACATATTTTTGAACATTTTTGTGAATACCTTATTTTGTCTTTGACTGTACTTACTTACTTACCTATTATTTAAATTAGACATTTCTTTAATCTGTTAATTGCACTTATAGGTTTATCTGATTGATGTAGAGACTGTATTACATATATAAACTTTAGGTATACCTACATTTTTACGATTATGTAACAATAAAGAACATCCAAAGGCAAGCCCGACTCTACATTACATCAGTAGGCTTATAATGTAAATAGTTTGTCGCTGATGTGCGCAAGTGACGTGTAACACTATAAACGGTAAAAACCGTACCGTTAATTAATTATTATTATTCAAAAAATCACAACAAAACTTAAAAGTACCTCTTGTCCGCAAATAGTTAAAAAACTGCATTACTTGGTAAGAACGCTACTAAGTTAAGGTGCATTTAGACCAAACGAGCATTCGCTCATTCTATCCGCCACTACGAAATTAACGAATTTCGATAAATCACGTTTTGTGCAACGAACGAATTTCGTAGAGTGGGGGATAGAATGAGCGAATGCTCGTTTGGTCTAAATGCACCTTTATTTTATCTGAAAGACGAACATGGACAAAGTTTCTAAATACGTTTAGTTTCCTGAGGCCCTACCGCGAACCACGAATGAAGTGCTGCCTCCCTGACACACTTATCTACGAATTCAGGAGTGCGAGAGAGAGGCAACACTTCGTTCGTGATTCGCGGTATGGACTGTCAAATGAATTCTATCCTAAACTAAAATTACAATTATACACAGGTTACGAGAGAGGGGTCACGACCCCCGTTCCGGGTCGTTCTTGGTGCAAAGGTTGGCTATCGCCATTCAGCGCGGCAATGCTGCCAGCGTTATGGGAACTTTTGCACCGGGAATGACTCGGGGTTGTTCGATTAGTGTTTATCGTAGGTTTTTTATTTTTTTATTGTATTGTGGTTATTTTATAAGTTAGTGCATATGTTAGGGTTCAGTTTATAATTTAATCTAATGTTATTTAATTTATTTAACATTTCGGAAAAAAATATATTGTTCGTTGTATGTAAATGGTGTAATAATGCAATAAAACAAAAAAATATACACATACCTGCACTCTAGACTCCGGTAGGTTGATCTTCAGCGCAACCTCCTCGCGCATGAAGATGTCGGGGTAGCGCGTCTTGCCGAACAACGCCTCCAACACGTCGAGCTGCGCACGCGTGAACGTCGTGCGCTCGCGCCGCTGTTTCCGCGGATTCACGCCTGGGGAAGAGGTTTTAGGTTAGAATATTAAAAAAAAACAAAAGAAACTGTCTATTATACTAAAATAGCACATTTCGACACAAGTGCAAAAAACATGAAATTCTAAACGAGTGATGTGTTAAAACGCGACCGATTTAAATCGAGTTACGAATTTTGTTTTTGCAAGTGTCTCGTACGACGTTTTTTAGTGCAGATGGCCCTCCGAAGTTTTGAACCTGACGTAAAATGACACACTTCTCGCATTAGAGCCTAAAAAAGACACCATCTGTACTAAAAAATATATTATTTTCGGGTCTTGTTTAAAATGTTGCCATCGATGGACAGAAACAGCATTCATTTATTAATTGTAAAGCGTTTACTATAAAAAAAAAACTCTTAAGATAAAAGTTGAAACGTAACACAATTACAGTTGTCTTGCTCTTATACATATACAGAGTAAGTCTTTTATAACATTTTTATTCAATGATAATTTAGATTCGAGATATATTAAAAATAGTGTCGCTAATATTGTCTTTTGTAGGTACTATCCAAGAAATAAAACAACTAAAGGTCTTCTCAATACCTTTGTGGGACTTGACGGAATCAATAATGAAACTTATTTTGAACTGAGTAAATGTATTAAAATATATTTAAATTAATTACATTAACAACTAATATCATCCAGAAAAACAGATTATTCCTAGATTATAACATATTGACATAACGTCTTAAAAATGACAGCTTAGCCGCCAGCGTCTCGCAGGCGGTAGTAAGCAACCCAAAGAGGTTTGCCACATCAGCCTCCCCCGAGACCTTTTAAGGTCGATATCGTAAAGGAAACCAAACCCGACGACCACAACGGGTCCTCTTAGGCTCGGCGATAGAAGGAGCAGGATTGACTATGTCCGGTGCTGGTACAGCCACAGAAACTGGGGAATCGCTAGAACTATCTGGCTTATCTGATAAAATGAACGCAGGTTTCAATCTATCAATAGATACGGAAATAGCTTTACCCGAAATTTCGATGATGAAATATTTGTCCTTTCTCTCTAAAACTTGATATGGACCCGCATAAGGTGGCTGAAGTGATTTACGCACCAAATCTTGCCTTACAAATACATGTGAAACCGTGAACAGATCTTTGAATACAAATATTTTGGAAGTCCCATGGCGTGCTACAGGAGAAGGTCGCAACTTCTTCATTTGTAGACGCAATCTCGCTAAAAAATCAGTATAGTCTGTAAGCTCTTCATAATTCTGATTGTTGAAGAAATCACCTGGAAGTTTAAGGGGTTCTCCATAAACAAGTTCAGCGGTAGATGCGGACAAATCGTCCTTCCAGGCACTGCGTATACCTAGCAGTACAAGTGGAAGAGACTCTGTCCAGGAATCGTCAGCATGGCACATTATTGCTGCCTTCAGCTGTCGATGGAATCGTTCCACTAGTCCATTGGCAGCTGGATGGTATGCGGTAGTCTTAAGATGGTTAAACCCGGTGAAGGCCGAAATCTGACGAAACAAATGGGATTCGAATTGTTTGCCTCTGTCTGTCGTGACTCTATCAGGGCAACCGAAACGCGCTATCCATGTGGCAATAAACGTTTTAGCCACGGTTTCCGCAGTAATATCTTCAATCGGTACTGCTTCAGGCCATCGTGTGAACCTATCGACTGCAGTGAAACAGTATCTATAACCGTCTGAACTTGGCAAAGGACCAATCAGATCAATATGAACATGTGAAAATCGCGATGACGGGGTCTCGAAGTCGTGAACTGGTGCGTGAACGTGTCGAGAAATTTTAGACTTTTGGCACGCAACACAAGTTTGTGCCCACTTACGGCAATCTTTTTTAACCCCAGGCCAAACGAAGCGTTTTGTTACCAATTTAATAGTAGCTCTTGCGCTTGGATGGCTTAGTCGATGGAGAGTGTCAAACACTGATTTACGGAATTCTGGTGTTATGTAAAGGCGCTGAACTGACCCGGACACGTCACAAAATAATTTAGATTGGCCGAATGTTATCTGCTTAAGATTTAGAGATGAACCTGTAACAATTAAGTTTTGGAGTTCTGTATCCGAAGCTTGTGATGCTGCTAAGGCATTTAAGTCTAGTCCGTCAGTTACAGCGTCAATTCTAGACAGTGCATCGGCAACAACGTTTTCTTCTCCAGCAATGTACCTGATATCGGTGGTAAATTGTGATATAAAATCTAGGTACCTAAACTGCCGAGGCGAACAGGCGTCATGGGATTTCTTGAATGCCGATATTATCGGTTTATGATCAGTCATAATAAAGAACGGTCTCAATTCGACCATATGTCGAAAATACTTTACCGATTCATAAATTGACAGTAACTCCCGGTCATAAGCGCTATATTTAGTTTGGGCTGGGGTTAACTTTCGAGAGAAAAAACCAAGTGGTTCCCAAGAACCGTTCACTTTTTGCTGCAATACTGCACCTATGGCAAAATCAGACGCATCAGTAGCGATAGCTAATGACGCTCGTGGATCGGGATGTGCCAATAGGGCAGCGGTAACAATACTCTGTTTACAAGCATTGAAAGCTTCTTCTAAATCGGCGGTCCATGTTATAATACTGTTGCTTTTGACAGAAGTCCCACTAAGTAATTTATGCAAGGGAGCCTGCAGTCTAGCGGCATCATTTATAAAACGCCTGTAGAAATTTATGGCACCAAGGAACCGCCTAAGATCCTTCAATGTTTTGGGCTGTGAGAAATTTTGAATTGCCTTCACCTTATCACCAATAGGTTTGGAACCTTCTGATGAAACCAAATAGCCTAGAAATTCTACTTCAGGTACTGCGAACAGGCATTTGTTAGGATTTAATAAAATGCCATGTTCGCTTAAACGTTCAAAAATTAAACGTAAGTGTATCTCGTGCTCCGCTTCGTTCGCCGATGCCACTAAGACGTCGTCGATATAAGAGAAACAGCAATCAAGTCCTCGCAGAACCTCGTCCATGAAGCGCTGAAAAGTCTGCGCCGCATTACGTAAACCAAAACTCATAAACGGGAACTCAAAGAGGCCGAAAGGGGTCGTGATTGCAGTTTTAGGGATATCCTCTGGCGCGACCGGAATTTGATTATACGCCTTGACTAAGTCCAACTTACTAAATACCTTACATTTGAAAAGGTTGTGGGAAAAATCTGCAATGTTGCGTACTGGATATCGGTCCGGTATCGTACGCGCGTTAAGTGCGCGGTAATCACCACAAGGACGCCAACCTTTATCTTTCTTGGGTACCAGGTGAAGGGGAGATGACCACGCACTTTCAGAACGCCGTGCGATACCGGTACGTTCCATATCTTCAAATTCCTGTCGCGCGATTTTTAAACGATCCGGAGCCAGTCGTCTAGGTCGTGCAAATACAGGAGGGCCAGGAGTTGTCCTGATATAATGCAGCGTGCTGTGTTTGCATACACGTTCTTGCGGGCACCCTATCGGTCGCACTATATCAGGGAACTCCGCCAGTAGTTTATGATAAGATGATTCGCCCGAAATCACTTTAATTTGTGGGCACGAAGGAAATGGTGTAGCAAACCCCGTTGATGCAAGCGAAGTAGTATTATCGATTAAACGAGAATGTCGTATATCAACCAATAAATCATAATATGACAAGAAGTCAACTCCTATAATAGGTTTGCTTACGTCCGCGACTACGAAACGCCAAACAAAAATACGCCTTAAACCAAAATCAAGTGACAAACTTAAATAACCGTAAGTAGCAATAACCGAATTATTCGCGGCAAAAAGTTCGTAGTCCGTCCGGCAACGTTTTTGACCGCGCAAATAACTCACTGGAAATACACATAAATCTGACCCGGTGTCAATCAAAAATTGAAGTTTAGATTTAGAGTCAGTGACAAATAAACGGAAAGACATTAAATTACATTCGCCGTTTGTGTCACTATGCTTACCAGCCGCTTCGTGCGACTGGCTAACTAGTTTTTTGGATAATTACAAGGAGGGATACACTTATCTGCGCGATCGCCGAATGTGAAATGGTACCAGCAGTACTGCCGGCCGCTGTCTGCACGGGGACGACTGCTCGAGCGGTGACGTTGTCCGGGGCGAAACCGTGATCTTGGCTTAGAGTTTCCACGACGCGTTGATTCGGACATAGCATCAATCCTATTAGACAAAACTTCAATTTTTTTGCTCAAGTCGTCGATAACCGAACCCTGCGTGGTAGACGTTGAAGCAACTGACAGTTGGGGTGTAGTCATAAGCGAATTAGCTTCGTATGCCTTGTCAGCCATCTGAGCTAATTTTTCTAAAGGGACACCGTCGGCCTGCATCGCAATCAGACTTTGTAGCAGAGGTGGGAGACGGTTTGACCATACAGTGCGTATAAATTCGGCGGGATAATTGGGGCCGGCAAGGTTGCTAAGATGGCGTAGGAACTGGCTAGGCTTCCTGTCTCCGAGTTCCTCCATTGTCATCAGCTGTTTGATTTTCTCATTCCGTGAAGCTGACGTACGGGAAATTAGCTCTTTTTTTAACGTCTCGTACTTGTTTTCTTTCGGCGGACTTACAATTATGTCTTCTACTTCTGTCGCGTATTTTGCTTCCAACACCGAAATCACATGGTAATATTTAGTGGAATCCGAAGTAATTCCCGCGACTTCGAATTGACCTTCTACTTGTGAAAACCATAATGCTGCTTTGTTAGGCCAAAACGGTGGAATTTTAACGCTGACGCGACAAATTGCAACCGGGTCGATGTTGCTTCCCGTTTCCGTCATTGTAAATTATGTTCTAAAATATAATTTATATCGGTGGTCACCAGTTGTGGGACTTGACGGAATCAATAATGAAACTTATTTTGAACTGAGTAAATGTATTAAAATATATTTAAATTAATTACATTAACAACTAATATCATCCAGAAAAACAGATTATTCCTAGATTATAACATATTGACATAACGTCTTAAAAATGACAGCTTAGCCGCCAGCGTCTCGCAGGCGGTAGTAAGCAACCCAAAGAGGTTTGCCACACCTTCATGACTACGAAAATTGGTTTCTCTGTTCTTATTTTGAGACTACAGGCAAATTATGATGTTTTCGTCTTTTGTAAACTAAGCAACCATTTATGATACGCCATGCACACAGACCACGTGTGATGTGTTTCTAGCTTTCTCTTTTTAATAGTAAAGGCAATTTATCAAGCTAAACAAACACGCTACCAAAACTATTGAGTACTTGTAAACGTGTAATCTCAACAAACAATAACATTCCTTAACTGAAAATGAAAAAGAATTAGTCTATGCTTCTCTATGGTACACAAAAGCAGAGACAAGCAGTCTACTCTTTGACCATTCATTCGTCAACGGGCATAGACAAAAATTAATCTTTTTGAACGTCTGAAACAGTTTAAGTTGTTAATAGAGATGTCGATTTTTTCTGAGTTTGGATGTAATTTGAGTTTGAAATATGACGGTATAGTTTTTAATGTGGGTAGGATTACAAGAATTAACATATGGTACGCTTTCGCGTCTTTGTCGTGTGAGTGATGATGGATAAATTCCAAAGTTGAATTGAAAGACATTTTTGTAAGAGTAGGTCGGATTTAGTACACATGTAACGAATGGAAAACCAAGAAGACGGAACACGTGAATGTAGCAATAGTCGACCCTTTGTGTATGGGATTAGAGCTTTGCCAACTATTGTAATATGTTGGCTTTGCTTTACACAAGGCACGAGCGAAGATTGCGTTGTGAGTTGGTAAGTACTTTGTCACATTGCGAGTACAAAATGAAAGTGCTACCAAAGGAATGTCTGTAATAATTTAGGACCTCTTGGTACTAGCGTTTTATAGAATTTTATTACTGTGTAGGTAGATTATAAGTTATAAGGCGTGTTTGAATTTCGAACGCAAGAAAAAACGCATGAAATATTTATACTACGGAATCGGAGAAAAGCACTTGTTTAGTAACGAAAACGGCCAGTATTTTATTCGTATACCTAAAAGAATAATAAGAATAAAAAAATAAAACTATTGTTTATGACATTCAACCATAATATCGATTAATATAATTGCTGAGATCGCGAAACGTCTGGTTGACGTAACTAAAGACCAAAGAGCTGGCGACTTCCGCGCACAACGCATCAGTATTGCGATACATCGAGGAAATGCCGCCAGCATCCCCGGTACAATGCCACAAGGGCCAATCTTAGATATAGGTTAGGTTAAGTAGATTAGTTAGATATAATCTATGTATATAAATTGTAGTTTTGAAAATAAATATGATTAAAAAACATAAAATAAGATATGAATTTTATTACAAAACGTCAATTCGTAACACAGAAGAAGTATTCAACCGGTTTATGTATAATATCTATTATAACAATAAAATGGGGAATCCATTTACGCTTAAAAATATGCATAACTATTTTAGTAAACATGACTAAATTAATGATATTCAGCGAAAACTGGTTTTAGTGTGATAATGTAGTCAATTGGTAGCCATTAATAATGATTAGTGTTTTATAGATTAATTCATTTCAATATGTACATTGAATGTCAGCGATTTTGTCAAATAGGTTATTATCATTTCACCAATGTCAATGTTATACAACAGACAAATATTTTGTTTATACAGGCTAATTTTTATTAAATTCAAAAATAAATTAAAAATCTCGAATCGGTTGTTGGTCCCATCCCATAGTAAAAGTTCATCATTTTCATCAATGACCTCAGAATTAACCCCCCTCTATACATTTACAAGCCAATTTTATTTAGGTAAGTAAGTTAATATAAATATATCAATAGTACAGTCGTTATAAGTACCTACAGTAATAGTAACTAATAATACATTTTACATAATTACAAAATCCTAAAGTCAGTCTAGATCTAAAAGCTGCGTTACTAGGCGATCGTAATTTCCTTCAGAAAAAAAATAAACACAATATTAATGTCAAAACATAAATAAGTAATAACTGTAATAAGTATTAGAGGAACGAAAGTGACAATCTAATTATAAATAACACTACCTATAAATAAACGATACAGATGAGGTCAATATCCTGAAGATATTTTACGAGTGACGGCGAAATATTTCATCGACGTTGCTTAATACAGTCAAAGATCAAATAAGTTATGATCATTTTAATAAGTCAAGTGTGTTATTGGCCCAAGTTCACACGTTAAGTAGCCCATTCGATAACCGATGACGTGCAAAAGTGATCATGAAATGATCACTTTTGCACGTCATCGTCATCGTGCATATCGATGGTTCAAGTTGTGAGACCTTTAAAATTATTGCCTTGACATTCTTGAACAAACGAAATAACATCGAAACACATGTACTTATAACGTACATTGTAGGTTTTAAGTTTGTAGAGGTAGCAACATTGAATTGAGACCAAATGTACCGAGGAGAAGTTTCATAAGTTGCGAAACTTCTATAGAGAAAGTTCTCAGCAGTTTAAATTTAACAAGCAATCTAATCATGCCAAAACCGTTGTATATACATGCCTTTTAAGGTATATTTTATGCCTTGTTTATTCAATTGTGAAATATAATATTCTTTATAACACTTTATAAGTTCTCATGAAACATTCTCAATGAGAACTTACTCTTAAATTCTCATAAAAATTCTCGGAAATTTCCGAGTATATTCCCGCAATTTCTCCGAGAATGTTCTGCAACTTGTACATTGCTAGACCATAGTATTGTTTTTTTTTTTTTTTTTTAATCTTATTTATTTTACAAGCCATACATCTTATGATTAAGTCGGCTCCATAGTATTGTTTTTGTGCAATAAAGTGTTTTACTACTACTACTACTTGTTTTGTTAATATGGAAAACTACTAACTTCAACTTAACAAGATCTACTATCTAGCAATGCAAGTGAATTTTCGAAAAATGGTAATGTTCTCATGGGAAGTTATTGATATTATTCTTTACATATTTTTTTGAAAGCCTTACGGTCAAATTTTACGGTAGATAATGGATACGTTGTGATACAGACGGTAATGTTGAACTCAAAAGCAAAAAAAATGTACAGTCGAATAGAGAACCTCCTCCTTTTGAAGTCTGTTGAAAATGTCAACGTTTAAGGATATCGCGTAGTAAACTGTAATCCAAACGAAAATGTTCTCAATAGTAATTTTCATAAGAATTTTCTTACGTAAGTTTCGACTACTTTATGAATTTTTTTTAGAATGTTATGCAACTTACATTCAGAAAAAGCAAAATCTAAATTCTTTTATTGCAGAAATCGACCAAACCATATGTAAAAGCTTTGCGGGTATCATACTTTTGAATGAGGAATTTTGTATAAACATACCTGGCTATATCTATTAATATGAGTGCTCTTGGAATCAGGTTTAATTCGATTTGATTTCTATTTATGTAAATTCGTACGTAGAGATTTTCAGTGGCCAAC
Source organism: Thaumatotibia leucotreta (assembly GCA_025490895.1). Classification (NCBI taxonomy): domain Eukaryota; kingdom Metazoa; phylum Arthropoda; class Insecta; order Lepidoptera; family Tortricidae; genus Thaumatotibia; species Thaumatotibia leucotreta. Next base: position 18,065 of record JALPQI010015243.1, read on the forward strand.
AATTTAGTTTTTATCAATTTCAGGGAATCAAGAATTTTCGTGTTTACGAGTGAAGCTTCTCGTGCCCTCGTACAATTTTATTAAGTGAGGAGGGGTGAGGCATTACGGGCACTTGCCCCTCCCGCCTTGACACTGACTTAAGGTATGCCTAGGTGCTGTTTTAAGCATAAAAGACTATCGATCATTATCATAGGTCAATAACCGCCAAACGGCTGACACCAGCAGCTCTTTCTCTCGACCCAGCGGGGCCCTGCCCGGGGGCCCCCGCTGGGTCACCATTTTCTCTCTTCCTTAGCAGCAGACTCTCAACGACGAGCCAGCACTGCCGCTAGCGACGCGCCGACAGCCGCGCATCGAGCATCGAGCACCAGCCTCTCTCTCTCTCTCTGCATCTGTCTTCCTTTTCAGATCTCTCTCAGATCGGACTTTGCCTTGCCTTAACTTGCCTTTACCGCATCATCATCACCAAAATCATTTTCTCTCTCGCCATGCCCATGGCAAATTTTCCTTCAACAGCCTCTCAACACCGTCCCCTAATGACGGTGCAACGACCGTCCCACCCTTGTGGGATGCCCGGCCACAGTTGCAGTAACGGAAACGCGGGAGCAGCCACATATACTCCAGGTGGAGTAACGTTTGTATATTCAGTTCAATGCACCCCCTGAAGAAAGTCCTGGGTCGCATTCTATAAAGTTACAATTTACAATTTTGCTGTTTGCCTCTCTTTGTAGCCAATACGTGCGTGCGTTAAAGAGGCAAATAGCGAAATTGTAAAATGTAACTTTATAAAACGTGACCCTGGATCCGCGCCTGTACAAGTTGTCTATAGTTTACCTCACTTGAGGCACAGTCAGAGAGAATCATAACGTCTCTTTCTTACCTTAATGGTTTGAGTAAAGAAAAGAGAAGACAAAAAAAATGCATGCAGTGTTTGAAATCTCTCTACTGTTACTGTTACTGCCAAAGTTGGTTTGACAGACAATATTAGCCTTATCGATTACTACATAAGGTGAAAAGTTGAATAGGTACTTAGAATTGTCTCTACTACTCTAAAGTAGGGCTCGTGGTCGTGACCGTGTTTCGTGTAACCGTAGCCGGATCCCCGTTGCCGTGTTACACGGCAACGGTTTTAAGGCCCGTTTCCTGCGTGTTACACGGCTACGTATCAATAAAGTTACGTATACACGTGTACACGGGGATACGTATCTTAATTACACGCAGATCCGTTCCGCCCGCGTTGTTGAGTGACGATTCGATGCGTTGTCTTTAAGGACTAAGGAAAACGGATGAGAATGTTCCGTGATATTTGTGAATCTAATTTAGTGGTTACCTAATTGCCTTTCTAACGTAAAGTGCGATAACTTAGTTGTACTTAATTTCAGTTTGATAACGTGTATACGTACTGAGATTAAATTTTACATATTAATATTTTACTTTTTAAGGTAAAGAGGGCAGAATTATAAAATATAGATATTTTCTGAGTTCAATATTAATAAAAACTTACACATTGTCATGTATTAATTACCTAATTTAATAATGAGATGTGAACGGAAGTTAAAAATTACATAATACAGTGCGGAGTAAATATTTTTTCTTAGTTCTAAATATCATAATTTAAGTTTTTCTTTCGTGCAATAAAGTTGATATAAATAAATACATAAATCAAGATTGAGGGTACCAGACAACGATTAATTTATACTAGGAAACCCATAACTCAGGAACAAAATAAATGCGTCATAAATATACAAATTTACAGCGTTATTTCCTACAAAATAAGGAACTTTTAAAATATAAAAGGATATTAAAAAGCAATATAATTAAAAAATACAATATACTAACTCATTGGATGTTGTGACGATGACGGGAGATTTTAGGTGCACCGCTTTCAAATGCTTCCCTATCGATCCTGTTGTACCACCACGACACGAAAACTCATTGTTCGTACGATCATTGCACAAAGTGCATAAAGCCGTGTCACCGACCCTGGTGGCATAACTCCACACCCAACTGATCTTCATTCTTAATACACTTTAAAAACGCTATCTTCTCACCAACAGTAACAATACAAAAACGTAACAAAATAATAAAAAAACAATTAATTTAAATTCGACTAAACTCTCGCTAAGTCTGTCCGGCCTGCAATCTTATTAGTGACTAAACACGTATAAAACCAAAACCCGAAATTGCCCTTTTAAAATTTACTAAAACATCCCCGCTTATCTATATCAAAACAAAGATGCGGCTATTTCAGTCAACTTCACAAACAAAAGGTGTACCAGGTAAAGAGCAAGTTTACATATTTATCAGTAAAATTACCACGTGTGGTCAATTACATCGCAGACAAACTATTGTTAGCTACTTTGCGCGTGCGAATTCTTAGTATAGGTCTTATCTACAAAAGGGCCGCCCTGTCAGGTAATAAACTTAAATGAACGACTGTATTATCTTTTATGTATAGCAATTTGGCCAAATATTTTTAACATTCTTTTTTAATTTTTCTATCTGGTGATTCAAAATCACAATATAAATTCTAATCCATAAATAACACCGTCGCTTGTTATATAGAACACAGTACCTACCACGTTATTCTATAACATAAATCGATACGAAAAATGCAAGTCTAATCAATAAAATACAGTTCGTCCCGATCCCGATTCAGAGTATAATACTCAATACGTACTTTAAAAACAAGCTGTTATTCAATAATAGGCCTTATTTATTTGCATAGTAATTCGTCCGGCCGGATCCATGCCACGAGCAGTCGTTGCCAGAACGAAGCCAAGATTCGTAGATACGTATACAAACAAAGATTCGGGTACGTATCTCGGCGTGACTGTGAAATTCGTGATCTTAGTACCGCCGGGGTTAAGAACACGGAGCTACGGTTCGGCGAATAGTACGTATATCGGGAGCCCTACTCTAAAGCCAATCAAGAATTATTCATAAAATTTTTCGTCATCAATGCGTGTGAGTATCAGTAAGATTAATGTAAATAAATAAATAAATCTTTAGCTGTATAGGTTTCTCTTAATCTGGCTTAAAACAATTCAACATTTAATAACAAGAATAACCAACGCTACGTGACGAAATATCTAAGACCTAGATCTAGATTTTAAAAGGGGTGACAATAACGACATTTCATACAGTGTCGCAATCATTAAAGTATAGGTGCAAAATTTTATGAAATGACCTGGTGCAATGGAGTGGACTGCTGTATTGAATATTACAGTCAACAAAAAAGTGGTTTATTGCTTTTTGACTCTATTCAGTGATACAGTCGAAAAGTGGTAAACCATTTGTTTTGTTGACTGTACCTAACATGTTTGTATAAGACATTTGACGTTTCATTGACGTTTGACGTTTGACGAGATCGTACTAGATAACTGCCTTATAATAATTAATAAGCCCACCCCCAATTTCTATTCCGATTGCGACACGTAATTATAGGCAGAACAGTTTTATGATACGTGCAAGCAAAAAACTGAATAAATTTACTAAAGGTGCGGATGTGGACGTTTTTAACAGTAGAATCCCTACTCTGAGGCGTGACTTAACAAATCAATTTTTTAAGTGAGTGTGCCCTAGTTTGCTATTTCTTTTTGTGTATATTTTAATAGTTTGTAACCACATGGTATTTTAGTATTACGATGATTTAAGAGTGTAAATTATAAATCGCTAACTATTATTATGTCACTAGTTGTGAGGACCTGTAATTGGCTTCATGTTATCTGAGTTTAATGTTACTTACGTTATTAATAGCTGTTGGTACTCCATATAATAAATAAATAAATAAATAAGTAAATAAATAAGTTATATTTACTGCCTTGTTTATAATCAAACCGCGATTACAATGGGATTCGAAAGTACTGTTGACACAACAGTGTATAAGTCAATCAAGGATATATTCATAGTTATATTAATAGTTTAAGTGCAAATATTTACAGACAATAGATTAATTAATCACTCACTACAGTCACTACATCTATAAACAACTCTTTTCTTGGTAAATGTTGTGTCATTTGTTCTGTCAACAGTACTTTCGAATCCCTTTCTGATCCCGGTTTGATAATACTTATGTATTTGCGAAATAAAATGATTATTTATAACACATTTTTACAAGTTCTCATGGAAACATCAATGGGAACTTACTATTAAATCCTCATGAAATTTCTCGGAAACTTTGTGTTGTTCTGCAACTTGTAGGTACATTGCTACGTATGTCACATTACTCACATTGATATGGCGCTAGTAATACTAATCTGTAGGAAACTACATCTTTGCAAGTTTTTTAAACTGTCAGGATTACCATATCAACTCTGCCTACACCTCGGGGCCTATTGAGCGTGAAATGGGCTAAGATTTGCATACTTGGCGACGTGGGTTTGTTTATCGAATAAAACCGGTTCCGTGTTTGGAT
>JALPQI010015244.1:0-32031 GCA_025490895.1 Thaumatotibia leucotreta
CAACGACCATTGATCAATAACTCTGAAGATTTCTATATTATTAAAACTTCTCCAACAACTACTTTTAAGGACGATTAGGTCATGAGTCTTACACTCGTATTTCTATGCCTAGCTAATTTGTAATGTACTCGTATTTATAATATACAATTTTAGGTGCATATAAATAGCTACAAGCTATATTGTTAATATTGATCGCGTTAAAAGAGGCTTTCAATAAAATGCGTTCCTCTTGAAATTTCCATGAAACATTGTTATTGAAGTTTTAAGGCAAGACGGTATTTCTAGAATAATCTCATAAAAGTGTATCGGTTTACGATGGTCTGAAGCAATATTGAGAAGAATGCATCCTCTTTCAGTACATACCATAGTAGTTCTATCTATAAATATAAACATGAGTTTAACAGGTCAATTACTTGTATATTTAATAGTACATTACTATAGAGGACGGGAAACGAAACGTTACAGGCCAAGTAGATTTGGCCTCATTGGAAGACCAGCGCTGGCACTCGTTAGCAACATGCTGAGATGAGACCATTTCGTAGCATACACGCTTTTATTTGTAAAATTATTTTTCGTTGATATATATTGTGTTTTTTTTTGTGTATGTGTATGTTGCGAATAAAGTTATTTCTATTTCTATACACGGCCTGTTCCTAAGACCTTGTTTCTCGCCGAGATTCGTATAGTGCTTTCCTCAATGCAATTAAATAAAAAGTCTAAAGTGATTTGCACAGTACACAAATTAGTCAAAGAACGAAACGACTCTAAAAAATAATAAAAAAAAACTTATACGTCAATATATTTTTTTAAACTAGTTGAGATAATCTTTTATCCGGTGACAATGACATTATTTCTTTTTTTTACAGTGAAATACCAAGATGTTGTGTCACTTTACAAGTTACTTCCAGTGTTTAACTTTTTAAAGCAGGTTCCTTCCGGTGAGTGAACTTGATATGTAAAGTCTTAGGGACTGCAAAGTAGTTATGAAATGCCTTTACATATCAAGGTCACTCATCGAACCAGCGAGATGGTCCTTCTTGGTTTAAATTGAAATCTTATTTTATTTAAAATAACTCTTTGTTACAGTGTGTTCCTGTCCCCGGGCTAGGCTTTAGGCGCGGGTCTTACTGGTGCGTTTGCCGACGAGGGTTCTACTTTCCGAATACTACCGCTGACCTCAGATACTACAACGGCAGTGATATTGAAGAGGAATATGAGAAGAGTTTAATGGTAAGAAACAGATTTAAGTCTCATTACGCCTTTCATGTGACACCCCTATAATCTACACGTTAAAACCCAATTTTTGACATCTTGCTATCTTTACTGCTATGACATTCTGATAGCAAAATTAAACATCGATTAATGAGGCTGTGGTAGATAGGTGCCAGTGTATTATCAAAGCGCGATTAGAATGGGATTCGGACGTACTGTTGACACAACAGTGTATAGGTCACTCTAGGATACATTCGTGGTTATATTTATAATATTCAAACTTTAAATGCAGAGACTTGCAGACAATAGATTAATCAATCACTCCCTATATCTATAAAAAACTCTTTTCTTAGTAAATATTGTGTCATTTGTTGTGACAACAGTACTTTCTAATTCACACCACACAAATACACAACAAAATTATTAGAATACATGTGATAATATGACAAATAAAAAATACCAAGTTCACCAACGTCCGAGGTAAAGATCGAACCCACGTACCCAGCGTTCGCAGCTGATGCCTGAACTGCTCCGCCAAGTCTGACGCAACTGCCGGTCAAATTTCTTCTTCTTCATGCGACTATGTCTGACGCTGTATCGATTCTCAATTTTGGTATTTTGTTTCAAATTAAGGGAGCCTTACTAAAACTATGTAATTAAGATCTCTAATAACTTCAAAGATACTGTTACTCGTGTAATAAACAATTTTCCTACCAAAATCTTGATTTAAATATTGTTAACATCAAGCGCCGTCAAAATGGTAGTAACTGAATTTTATTCCACAGTGCCCAGTGAAAATGAAATTTCAGCGGCGGTTTTAGCACTTAATTACTTTAGCTCTTTAATTTAATTACTGTTGGCAATTGAGGTATCTGTTTGTATTTGTTCAAGGACAACATAAACAAGTGTATTAATTCATTAACCTTGTAGTCAAATCAAGAAGGCTAGAACACAGAAAATATTATCTAAAGCATTTTTATCGAATCCCTCTGTTCACTTGATCTAAAATAGTTGTAAATGTATCATGAAAATATTGTGATACAGTTGATTTGCCAGTATTTGAGATCCCAAGAATCACAATACATAGCACACATCACATCATTCGCCTATACAGTCCACTGCTGAACACAGCTGTCTCCTAAGTACTACTAATGCGTATGGACGCATTAAGATATAATACCCATAATCGCCACTCTGGGCAAGTGTGTTGGCAAGCGAAGCGCGTAATATTTCCATTCTGAAGACACTGCTGTCCATCAAAAAAAATGGTCAATGACACTTCGATCCCTCAGTCGACTGTTACTACACCTATGGGTGACGGCCGTAAGAATACATTTGTCACCACCTGATCTCTTCCCATGGATGCACAAAAATTCAGACATAGTTATGAACCTTTAACAGTCTTCTTATTTCATCATCATTGCATGCAGAAATTATACATTAACCCCCTTATTCATAAACGTTTGTTAACTTAACAAGCCGCTAAGTATTGTTTGTCCCTTTTGCTCTTATGGACCCATTGTTAAGACCGAAAGGGACAAACAATTATTAGCGGCTTGTTAAGTTAGCAGACGTTTATGAATAAGGGGGTAAATGTGTAGATATTGAATTTCTTACTACTCATTTGCTTTAGGATTTCAAAACAGATAGCGTGACTTGCTTTACCTTTTTGTGCCTATTTCCGTATGCAGTGTTGTATTAAAAACATTATTAGTTGACTTCTAATGAACTAGTTGCCTATGAAACATTTAAATAAAATATCGTCTTTGCCCATTGGTTTTATAAAAGTGGAGACTAAAATTGAGTACAAAATATGTCAAAGTAAACCCAACGGAGTTCAAACCACAAAACAACTAAGCTTACAAATTAAACAAAACATCTGAACTACGTTCACACTCGTGTTTGTTTGGTTTGCGTGAAATGAAAACGAATGAAACACGCGTATGTTTATCTTTTGTCTGTTTGCTTATAAAGAGTTCGACGAACATGAAGATTAAATGTTTTATATATTAATTTAATGCCATATGCAAAACGAATTAGATAAATTGCAGAAAGCATAGAATTAAATTATCTTTACAACCTTACAAGCGTTTTATATTTGAATTATACTATAGACTCTTACTTCAAAGACAAGGTCCGACTCTTACACTACTGTAAATGCAATTCGTGTCTCTCGATAATAATTCATCTCTAGAAGTGGTCGCATTAAATAGGCTACCCTCACTCGATTCAAAAGCTTTGTTCGATTCATCAGAGGAGTAAATCCATGTAACCGAAATGAATGTGACCATTTTACCGTCTGTCTATTTACTTACTAGTGTAATTGTTATTTTGATGTCTAGACACTCATTACAGTATAATTTGTACAACTAATAAATAAATTTGGGAGGAATTGGTCACTTTCATTACACTCTTGCATGGAATTGCCCAGAGGAAACACGAATGGATGATTGAAGCAACTATAAAAAATATGCCATGCACATCATACCAAACGCTCTCTTTACCCGCCCGCTACCCTTTGATTTATTAAGATTTTTTGGCATCGGATTTGTGTAGCTTCAAACGATATTTAAAGATTTAACCGATATAGGAACTCATATAAAAAGAGTAAATTTTTTCACTTTTTTGATACGAACACTAAGAATAGTTGTTTTTGATGTTTCGTGTTAAATTGTTTCCAAGTGAATCTCCACCGCTTAATAATTAAAAGTTATGTTAGCTACTGTCAATCTGTCAATCTTTGGGATATTTCTTAATCATATCATTTATTTTGTATTAACCCTTTCACAGCCGATTATGAATCTTACGCGTTATTGTTACAAATGATCTTAAATTTTATTGATAACATCGATTTCAAATATAAACGAATATCTGGTAAAGTTCAATCATAGGTAAATTGTTATTTTCACACATTAATTTAAGATAATGTGTGTGTGATTTGTGTTGGCCGTGTGGTGACGGCAGTAAGAATACATTTGTCACCACCCCAACTCCTCCTGCGGGTGTCGTAAGAGTCGACTAAGGGATTGAAGTGTCACTGACTATTATTTGATAAAAGATTGATGATGGGCAGCAGCGTCATCATAGTGGACACATTACTGCGATCGCCAATCCGCTTGCCCAGCGTGGCGATTATGGGCATTTACCTCCTAATGCGTCTATACGCATAATTAATAGGAGAGGCCTACGTCCTGCAGTGGACTATCATAAGCTGATGATGATGATGATGAATTTAAGATAAAATAATATTGTCATTCTAAGCATAATTTATCACAATGTGCTTAATGTTATTATGTCAGCTAGCCCTAATTAAGAGACTCCGGTATCAATATACATATAATATAATGTACCTAATCTAAAGCGTCATCTATAATTAGACGTCTTCCACCAGCCTCCCATTTGCCTGATCTGCAACTCCGAACACACCATTAACCCCGTATTTCCCCCCCGTATCTTCATTATAGGCTTGGCTCGCTGATCGAAATAGTTTAAGGTCATTTTCACGAATCATTTGCCAAGATTAAGTGACATCACTGCGCCAGAGTCTAATAATACTACATTGACATTAGTTTTTATCTACGTTGCTTACACGGAAAAAGACTTTGTTTAAATTTTCCCCCACCTTTTTACCCCGTTTACCTGCTATTTAATGGAACCCTACAGGGGATTTGAGAGATTGCTAAAAAACTTGTGTTCTCATTTTCGCCAGATTGTCTTTGGTAGCTAACTTTGGCTCACCTACGCCAATATTAGAAAAAATCAATAATTGTACTAATTAATACATATTTCGAAAACTTATCTCTATTCCAAAATAATATCAAATAAATGACAAACAACCGGTTAGAATATTATGTCATTTATGTCACATTTTTTACCACCAAATTCTCCTCCAAAAGGATGATTTCTAATCTAAACTACCTACTCGTATACTATATTCTAGTCTATGTATAATCTCTTCTCCTTGAGACAAAAACTACCTTTACACAAATAATCTAAATCCGTTCAGTGGTTTAAAAATAGAGGGTTAACATACAGACATTCGTATTTCCAATATTAGTATGGATGGAAGTCAGTCGTTGGAATCCAATTCATAAAATTACCTAGAGAACCTACGTGAGTTACCTACAATACAGGTTTCTCGTATAAGTTTTCAGGTGAAATTGGGAATATTATTCATTTTCCTCTATGAATCAAACATGAGCTGGATACAGAAGGAAAATTTTGGATTATAAAGTTGATAAAACATCATAAAATCGTATAAGCTTAGTAGGTATTGGTACTTAGTACACAAGTGTACCCTGTTAGCCATGCGGCAATAAGAATACACTTGTCACCGCCCTAACCAAGTCATTCAACAGCAGCATCATTACATTGAACACACTACTGCAAGCGCCAATATTTAATTAAATACAATGAAATACGAGTAAATTGTACACATATGAAAATAAAGAAAAAACTGTAATAAAAAAAATATTCCAAAAAGTATTCCAGCTCGGTCGTTGATAAACTTGGTGTTTCTTTGGTATTTTATAATTAATTTTAGAAGTGAATTTATTATTAGTAGCGTATGCAGAAAGACCAGATAAAGTAGATTGCCCTAATCAAGATTATAGGGAACTGTTGAATGCGGGCAGCTCAATCGGTAATTGTGGAGATAAATCTTTGGCAGGCCTTTGTCCATCGGTTGAGCTGAAACAATGAGATTGATCGGGAGTCCATTATCTATTTCATAGCAATTTACTCTTTCTAATAACATACTATTAGAGGAGACTAGAAAAGGGGCTTCTGCTTGTAATGAGTAGTCATTTTTTATTCGATGGAACTCTGATGTCGATTTATTTCATAGGTCATTTTATCCTTACTTGTTTTATGAAGTAAATATGTCTCTACGCTCAAAGTGTACATTTTCTGCCATAAACAGCTAAGAACTAATAAAGCGTTTCAATGTAAAATAATAAAGAAGCGACATAAATATTGCCCCCGGTCTTCTAATTTCGGTAAATGTAGTATTTTAGAAATGAAGCGTGTTTTGAGGTTAAAAACTTGTTTACTAGTTAGAACAAGTGAGTTGGGAGTGTAGAGTAGTCATAGATCTAACTAGTGAAGAACTACATACGGATAGCGCTTTCCCGTATCGCGTATTTCTATTGCTGAAGACCATTGGCGTAAAGAACGAGAGTTCATAATCAAAGTGGTATGATTGTAACCATACGATAGTATTGCCACGCTGACTGCAATTGATACTCACCCACGTAGTCATGTTTCAAAGTCAAAGTCAAAATATTCAATCAGGCCCAACAACGAGCGATTTTGAATCGTTAAACTAAACAGCGAATGAGAAAAAAAAGCTACTTCCGGTTCTAGCCCTGAGAAGAATCCGGCAAGAAACTCAGCGGGCCTTTGTTTGGAATTAAGCTAGTTGATTTCTTTTGTTGATTAATATATTTTTTTTCTGGAAGTGTTACGCTATGATTACATTAGAGTTCTGGCGAAAACATCAAAATCGAAGATAATTCTGACGTGATTTATAAACTCACCCTTATTTCCAGAACCATAGAAGCCTGTACTCCAGTGAGCAAGCATTCGAGTGTCTCCCATGCGCCGAAGGCTGCGAGGCGTGCGTCGACGGCTCTCCATGTGTGGCTGCCCTCAACTGGGTGGCGCGAACCACCATCTTCGCCCTCGCCTGTTTCGTCATTTCCTGCTTGCCGTTCATCGTGTATTTCACCATCAAATATGGACACGTCAGGGTATGGACCTAAATAAGTTTTTTGGCTCAGATAAGGCGACCTTCAAACCTTCAAGAAAAGAGCGTACTCCCACCTTAAAGGCCGGCAACGCATTTGCGACGCCTCTGGTGTTGCGGGTGTCCATGGATGACGTTAACCGCTTTCCATCAGGCGATTCGTCTGTTCGTTTGCCACCTATAGCATAAAAATAATAATAAGAGAAGTATACTAATTGTTTTCAGGAAGTCCCTAGAAAAATAGAGTAACATACCCAATAAGGCATTTTGAATAATGTTATCTACATATATACGAGTATGTATGTCATTTTTAAGATAATGATTAAAAATGCTTCGAAAATTGCTCATTTTTAACCTTATTTCAGCGAGATAATATAGTATCAAAATCGTACCTTTTATATAAATATTTCTTCAATGTAAACTTAAACCCAGTTTTTGTGAACTATTATACATTGAAATTTAATCCTTTTTTCTTTATACAAAAGTGAATCATCCTATTTTGCGACGCTGCTCATATTCGTGCCACCGGTTTCATACGTAAATATGTACATTATTTAAATCAAGTTTTGTTATTACATAAAAAAACGTTAAACAATTTCAGAATGATTTAAATTGATGAACATTGACTGAGATTTCGTGACCAGTTAAATTCTTGAGTAAAATATCTTGCAACAATTTAATTTATTTCGACGAAACATTGGTAAGCAACAGCGAACGATTTCGAATAAAACCAGACAGAAACGTTAAACGTGTTACACCTCTCTTTTTCCGCCGGGATTTAAAAATAGCTGCTCAAATATTTTCACATTAAATATCAGGAAAATTGTGAACCTCGTAAAACCCTTGTTTGTTGAATGAAAAGATATGGAGATTTTCGGTAATCTATCAATCATAGAGGATTTTTATCCAGCGACCCGAATGCAAATCAGAAATAAGATGTTTAAGTTATGGTATGGGTAGCGTGCCATGTTGTGTCACTATTGCATTTTTCTGTGAATTCGCGTTTTTTCTGTACTTGCAAGTCATAGTTATAGGTGTGACCTCAAAAGCGTCTCATCTGAAAAAAATCTGTGGTATCAAATGCGGAAATAATGATTGAGTAGACAAAGTGCTGAGAACTGTTGCTGTTAAGATACAAATGTAAAAATATCTAAATGAGCATGTTTATTACTGTCATGTATTCCTTTCTAATTGGCATACCTGGGATAACTGGGGGCAAGTTATAGGGATTTGATATCGATTAAAAAGATGTCGATATAATTATAATAAAATATGTGCTTATTGAACATTCTCGATTACAGTACAGAGGTCCGATGTCATATCTGATATCGGGCCTCTTGTATGCAGATGTCATTTTAATCAAAATGATAATTTAAGTATTAATATTTTAATATTAATTGTATATTTTGAAAACTATTTTAAAATACACGCGTAACCACCCGTTTAAAATTATTTTTTATTTTAATTGAAGAGTAAGTACCTAATATTTATTTGTGCCGAATAACATTTTGATGTTGTCATTTACAGTAACATCGATATATTTTTAGTCGATGAAATATTTTGCTACATCACTTTCGTATAAATGCCCCGAGTTATCCCAGGTATGCTAATTGGTCACTGTTCCTTTTTAAAATAAAATAAAAAAATAATAAAAACATATTCTTTAGGTATTCAATTCACCTTTTTCATATATGCACATATAACAATATAGTTCTGTTGTCCACCAGGGTCATGTTGTGGCTTAACATTCCCCGTTTCTCCAAATCGCTCAAGTGTATTAAGATATATTATAATGGGTCAAGCGCATAAAAAAACATACAATCGAATTGAACCTCTTATTTTTTTTGAAGTCGGTTGAAAATACTTTTATTTTTACGAACAACGTGCAAACATTATTGCATAAAGATGTATGAGTACGTAATTATTTCCCTTCGGCTTTTCACAGAAACGTCCGAATAATTGCTCACATAATGAACTATCTTTTACAGCGCCACTGAGATGGAAAGATAAATTCGGATATTTACGCAAAAATACAAAGAGAAAAGAATGTTCACTGCATTTTAAATTCCATCGATGGAAGATCTTGACGTGTCATAATTTCATTTTACTTGAGTATCATATTGTCATAATAGGGAGTCGTGTTTCGGTGGTTCCGGGGCAACTTGCCGAACCCTACGCCGGTTTAGATGACTCAACAGAGCCACGCTGTTGTGTCACCACGCTGTTGTGATTTTGTATAAATTTGTTTTTTTTTTATCTTGTTTCATGACGCATTGGATTGTAATTGTAATGTCATGATAACTTATGTTTTTAATAAATAAATAATATCCAGGTGGTCCGCGCAGCAAGTCCAGCGCTGCTCAGGGTTATAGTGCTGGGAGCACTCCTCATCTACTGCACCACCCTGGTCATGTATGGGCGGCCGACGGTGTTCACATGCACGGCGAGGGTTTGGCTCCGAGAGGTCGGCTTCTGTCTTACATATGGAGCTTTGATGCTGAAAACGTGGAGGTAAGTTTATTTTTTGGTAACCTATTGAACTTTCGTAAATCCTTTGTCCGATTTTCACTTGTCCGAAAACGGTTCCTCGAATTTTTATAATCCATGTACATTGTTTACCATATTTTTTGAAATGGTCCTCGTTTTCTATCCCACGTCAACATTTTCCCGAATTTCGATAACCAGAAGAACGGTTGCCAAATTTATTATTTGACAACCGATTTGTTAACCATGTTTTCATAAATCCGATGCTAAGCGAAATCGAAATGTCATTTTACCTTATATCAGTAACCAGAACAACGGTTGCCAACATTTTTATTTGACAATCGATTTGGTAACCACCTTTTCATAAATCGGAAATGTAATTTTCCCTTATATCAATAACCAGAAGAACGATTGTCGGACAAGTGAAAATCGGATAAGGGATTTTCGAAACTTCAATAGGTTACCATCGATGCTATGTCGATGCTACGTGTAATTGAAATATCATTTTTAATCCTAATGTTCATTGTAATAAATATTGTTTTCCCTACTACTCGAACTGTCAATTTTCACTGCGCCTACTTTTATCATGTCCGAAATTTCATTCAAAAAGGCATTTTAATAACAACATGCAAAACATTTGAACAACAGGGTGATTGGTTAAAAAAATGTTCAAGTAAACCAGGGTAAAACCGACGTGGATTGGTTAGGTTTCGAAGCAAGGGCGGAGTGAATGGCGTAGTCTTTAAATACTTAAGTATTTTTAATCAATTGTTTACACATCCTCATACTTACAAAACCAAAAAAAGGGGGGACGGGGGGGGCGAAGCCCCCCCCCGTCCCTTAACCCCCTACCTTAACCTGGATACCTTACCTTAACCTGGATAGGTTCGTTAGGTACCTTTTATCCCTTAGAGCGGAAATAGAAAACCGCACGGTGCGCGACCATTTAGGTTGCAAGGTGTGAGGATGAGCGCCCAGTCGGTGGCGAGCGGTGCGATGATGAAAAGTGGACGTTGGCATCATGTCGAACAGTTCTTCAGAGCACAACCCATTGTACAGACGATAGAACACACATAAGGAGGCGAAGTCTCTCCTTAGACTTAAGGGTTCAATACCGCCTGTGAGTCTGGGATCGTCGACTATTCGGACAGCTCGTCTCTGAACCGAGTCAAAGGGTGCAAGCTGGTATACAGGTGCTCCTGCCCAGAGGTGACAGCAATACTCCATATGGGGTCTGACTTGCGACTTATATAACAGAAGTCTTTGCCCCGGAGTAAAGTATCCCCTCGCTTTATTGAGCACCCCGAGCTTTTTGGATGCCAGCGTAGCTTTTCCCTCTAGGTGACATCGGAATTGGACGTCGTTAGAAATGTCGACTCCGAGGATCCCAATACTCCCTGACATGGTAAGAGCTGTGTCTTGGAACTTTGGAGCCACAGTAAATGGGGTTTTTTTAGCGGTAAACGCGCAAACTTGTGTCTTTGTGGGGTTGAACCTGACTAGGTTATCCCGACCCCATAACGAGACTCTAGATAAAGTGTTCTCGATGTCAGACACAAGTTTTCCGCGACTTTCCAGTACCACAGAGCGAGGGATATTAGCACGGCCTGTGTAAAAAGTATCCCCAGTACTGTCATCCGCATAGCAATGGAGGTCGCCGATAGACAACATGTCATTGATATGCAGAAGGAACAGCGTTGGGGTATAAGGGTAGGAAAGGATGAGTAATGAAACGAGTGAGCGCTGGATTAATACTGGCCTGTATTTTAGGTATTCCACCTTAAATATACAATTAGTGTTACATAGAGTATAAATGTATAGAGGTGACACACCACACCTCCCATCCAAATGAAAAGAAAAAAAAATGTATACAATTTTTTTTTCTTATATTGATTACATTACTTGATTGATACAATCGTGCGTGTTTATTATGTAACTATTATGCTATACATTAGGATAATATATTTTAGTCCTATTTTTATGTATGATTTCGGACTTGCCGTCCTTAATAATTTCTACATTCGGGGTTACATCTTGAAGGACCTTGTAAGGGCCTAAGTATACTGGTTTAAACTTATTACCTATTTCATTACGTACTAAAATTAAATCGTTCGGCTGATATATCACGGCCTTTACGTTAACATCATATTTCTGTTTCCGTTGTGCTTTACTGCGAAGTAAATTGTCTCTTGCCTCCTTTTGTGATAACTGTAACCGAAACTTTAATTCTGTGGGGTAATCGTCGTAGTTATAAACCGGATCTATGTTGTTACTTAAAAAATTACCTGGAAGACTACATTTTTTCCCAAATACGAGTTCGTAAGGTGTATAATTTGTTTCTCTATGTACGGACGTATTATATGTGAAGCACCAATAGGGAACCCATTTGCTCCAAAACTCTGGATGATTATCGGTTTGAATACGTAGATAGGATCCGAGGTGTTTATGAGAATTTTCTAAAGCGCCGATACTCTGGTGGTGGTAAGCTGTGGAATTAAGTTTTGATATGTGTAATAAACGACATACCTGGGTCATTGTAGACGACATGAACTCCGTACCCCTGTCGGTTGCTATTTCTTTCGGTATTCCATAGCGTAGGATAAAGTTATCTACAAATGATTTTGCTACTTCTGTTGCACTTTTGGAAACTAGTGGATACGCTTCAACATATTTTGTCAGCTCACATTGTAATGTGAGTATGTAGCTAAAATTATTACTATCCGTCTCTAATGGACCTACAATATCTAAATATAGTTTTTCAAACGCTGTATTAGCGGTAGTCGTGATGACCATTGGTTCTTTCGTATATATTGAATGCTTTTGTTTTTGGCATTTATCACATCGCTTGACATAATTTATTACGTCTTTTTCAAGGCCTGGCCAGAAGTAATATTTTTTGATATTGTTTATCATCCTTCTCACACCTGCGTGGCCACTTGTAGGTAAGAGATGGAAGTCATTCAATATTACTTTCTGGTCATCCTTATCATTTATTTTCTCTACATCGACTAACACACATAATAGTGGTTTATCATTGTCCTTATATTTTTTTAACTCAACGAGTAATTTATTTACAAATATATTATTTGGGTTGTTTTTATGAAATATAATTCATTCATTTTTATTTTTTTACACATTTCTACAAGTTCTCTCACAAATTCGGCTCGCGTAATCTGTGATCGAGAAGTTTTGTATTTTATGTATATTCTTTTGTCATCTTGTATGTAACATAAAGTTTTAGTTTCTTTTGTCGCGACTTTCACTCTTTTTCTTTCATCTAGTTTTTCTTTTTCTATAAACAATAACTCCGTATAATCTTTAGGCTTGACAAGTACCTCTACAACTTTTGGTTGATCAGACCAATCGCTGTCAAGGTTACTCGCTAAGTTATTTTGGTTAACTTTCTCTTCTAGTCTTCTTTTTTGTGCTCGTGTTGTTACGGCTAAAATACTTTCATTCATCTCTTTTAAATTATCAGTAGTTAAAGTAATTCGTGATAACGCGTCTGCAGCCGCATTACTCGAACCTTTAACGTACTCTATTTCAAAGTTATACTCCTCTAGTAAAAGTCTAAATTTCATTAAGCGACTGGATGGGTCTCTCATTGTAAATAAATAAATCAGTGGTCTGTGATCTGTTCGTATTTTAAATTTCTTACCGAATAGATATGGCCTGAAATGCTTAACAGCGAATACAATTGCAAGTAATTCCTTCTGTATGGTTGGATATTTTTTCTCTGCTTTATTTAGACTTCTACTAGCGTATGCTACTGGCCTTCCATCCTGATTTGACAAAATTGCTCCTACTGAAACATTTGATGCATCTGTTTCTACAATAAATTGATTATGTTCCGAAAAGTCTGGATATTGCAATACTGGTGGTGAACTGATTTTGCTTTTTAATTGTTCAAACGATTTTTCACATTCAGAATTCCACTGGTATGGAACGTTTTTCTTACATAAATTATTTAATGGATAAGCTATTTGTGCGAAATTATGAATAAATTTCCTATAGTAATTCACAAAGGCTATAAATCTACGCAGTTCATCCAAGTTATTTGGGCGAGGGTAATTTTTAACTGCATCTACTTTGCTTGGGTCTGGTAAGATGCCATCACCTGTAACTATATGACCTAAGTATAATATCTCTTTTCTCAAAAATTCGCATTTTTGTGGGTTTAATTTTAAATTCACTGTTCTTAACCTCTCAAAGACATCTTGTAAATTTTTGTTGTGAGTATGAAGATCTCTTCCAAAAATAATTAAATCATCGAGATATATGAAACATTTTTCGTAAGTCAAACCTGCCATAGCCATATTCATCATGCGGGAAAATGATCCAGGGCTAGTCTTTAGTCCCATAGGCATTCTAACCATCCTGTACTGTCCTGAACAGAACGCTGTATAATTGCGACTATCTTTGTTCAAGTTGACATTGTAAAATCCTTGGTGTAAATCTAAGTGTGTAAAATAGATACTACCTGACAGAGCATCTAATATTTCGGTTATGTTTGGGAGCGGAAATTTATCGTCTTCGATACAATTATTTAATTTACGGTAGTCAATGACTAATCTCCATTTTTTCTGTCCACTTTCGTCTATTTTTTTAGGTACTAAAAGTAAGGGACTCGACCACTCGCTCCTACATTGTTCTATTATGCCTTGATTTAGCAAATTATTAATTTGAGAATTTACTTCAGTTTTATGAGCATGCGGCAGCCGATAAGGTTTACTGAAAATTGGAGTAACATTTGGTTTTAACGTTATCGAATGCTCATAAATATCAGTAGTAGTTAGTTTATCACCCGGTAAATGGAATATGTCGCAGTATTTGGCACATATTTTTTCTATAGACGTTTTTTCTTCTGAATTTAACTGTTTTAATTGTAGGCAGTTAAATAATTGTTTAACTCTATCTGCGTTCTTGCGAATTGTTTGAAATGCACGTACATTATAGTCTTTTAGTCTATGGATAGTTGGTTGGAGATTTGTTACAGTTAAAGTTTCATTTGTGGTATTTAATATTTTAACCGGAATGGTACCGTTAGACGGCGTTGCTATTGAACTGGCTAAATAAACTCCTTGACTTATCTCTTGTGAACAAACTACGCACTCTTCTTTTACATTAGTCCTTATAAACTGAATCGTTTCACATCTTGGCGCTATTTGGCTATTTGCTATTTTTTTTTTGATCCTGGCAGGATCGCCATATAAGGGTAGGAAAGGATGAGTAATGAAACGAGTGAGCGCTGGATTAATACTGGCCTGTATTTTAGGTATTCCACCTTAAATATACAATTAGTGTTACATAGAGTATGTATAGAGGTGACACACCACAGGGGATAGCACAGAGCCTTGCGGGACGCCAGCGTTTATGTCCATGCTATCAGAGCAGCTACCGTCTACTACGGCACGAATGCGTCTGCCGGACAAAAAGCTAGCAATCCATCTGCATAATCCCTCGGGCAGTCCATAAGATGGCAACTTCGACAAAAGGCCCCTATGCCAGACCCGATCGAACGCCTTCGCTATATCTAGGCTGACTGCCAAAGCCTCGCCTTGACTCTCAATGGCTGATGCCCAGCGGTGAGTGAGGTACACTAGAAGATCACCGGTAGAGCGACCGTGGCGAAAGCCATACTGGCGGTCGCTTATAAGATCGTGTTCTTCTAGGTAACCAAGGAGCTTAGCGTTAACTATACGCTCCATGACCTTAGAGAGAAGGGAGGTGATAGCGATAGGCCTATAATTCGATGGATCCGATCTGTCACCCTTTTTTGGAACAGGGTGCACAAGGGCCGTCTTCCACGAAGATGGAACTTCCCGTTTGATACTGGAAAGAGCGAAGAGACGCGTTAACACAGGACACAACTCAGGAGCACAACGTTTAAGCACCACTGCAGGTATGCCGTCTGGCCCGCTCGACTTGTGAACGTTTAACGACAGCAACTCCCGCCGAACATCTTTCTGGGAGATGCGAATTTCTGGCATGGAGTGTGCGCACCGCGGGATGGTAGGCGGTATAATGCTGCCGTCATCGCTCACAGTCGAGTTCGAGGCAAAAAGAGCACCTAGAAGATCGGCTTTCTCTTTTGCACTATGGACCAGATTACCGTCAGCATTTCGCAGTGGTGGCAGGGACGACCGACAAAAGTTTCCCTCGGCAGCTTTGGCAAGTGACCAGAAGGCCCTACTCGCGGAAGGGTGGCCTGCAAGCTTCTCGCCAAATCTGCCGACAAAATCAAATTTTGCTCTGGCAACAGCTCTTTTGCAGGACCTCGAGGCAGCATTCAGTCTGCGTTTCGCATCAGAGACGTTCGGATCCTTATCAGTTACGGCCTTGGTCCAAGCCCTGTAAGCAGCCTTCACCATCACCATTATGCACAATAATTTTTCGATACATATACATAAGACACGAAAATCATTAGGACAAACAATATTTAGGAACAACCAAGTTAGGATTAACAATTTCGACATAACAAAAATATGCGCAACAATGTTTATGCCATTCATTTTTCGGCGTAAAGTTATTATGCGACAAATTTTTCGGAATAAAAACATTATGCCACCCGATATAGACCCCCTCCCGGGGCAGATCCGAGTCGGATAGGTTAGGTTAGAAGACTAAGGCGGGAGCTTTGCTTTTTTTTGCTTTTGGAGTCTTAGTCTTTTGATTTAAGGGGAAAATTAATATCTCGGTCTGAATACTTGACGCCACAAAAAGTAGTTGGCAAATAATACTTCGGGATTTTAACAAGTGTTTATTCGAAATAATGAATTCGATTGTTTGATAGGGGGGGGAAATAATACTTCGGTCAAAATACTTTATGCCAAAAAAGTAGTTGGCAAATGATACTTCGGAATTTTTACGAGTGTTGATTCGAATCATAAGCGAAATAAAATTGCTGCTAATTGAGAAAGGGGGTAAATAATAAGCAGGGAAACGTACTTTCGGGCAAACAAAATTTAGGCCAATTAATAAAATGGGAAACATTTTCGGGATACTAATATTCGACATCACAATTTTGGACTTTATGATAGGTAACCTTATTTTTTATTTTTTTTTGCTCTGAGTAAGTAAGTCAATTTGATATGCCATTGTAAAATGTCTTGATGGCTGAATATCTGAGCGTTTCAACCGCCTAATTTAGGTGGCATCATTTTTTCCAAATTTCTAAACGTCTCAATGTCATACTTCGTCATTTGTATAAGGTACCATACTCCTTCAACTTCAAATGACAAAGTAGCACATTGTAACGAATAGAAACTTCGGTAAAAAAGATGCTACCAAAAATAGGCGGTTGAAACGCTCAGATATTCACCCTGTTGCATATTTCGTTTACTTTCCAATTTTTCCGGAAACAATATTTCTTTTCACTCGCGGTCAGAGAATACGGGTCAGGTGCATTTTTTCATAGAAAATACTGCAAACAGGCTGATTTCAAAGACATTTTGCAAATATTTACAGGATAGGTTTTTAACATCAGATAATATTGTAATGTTCTTGGATGAATCATACAATAAAAAAAAAACATGTTCGTTAGATAGATTATATATGAATAAATGAAATGAAAATGAGATTGGGGCAGGCAAAATTGAGTGCTTAAGAAAATTGCCAAAATGTAAGGAAAAAGGGCTTTTTTCATCATGAATTGCACATTTTTGTATCCCTGGACTTATCGGACGATAAAGATACATGTTTTTTGGATACGATGGAAAAATCAAGGTTTGGAAAACATTACATTGTGACATTAAATTGAGTTTCATTTATCCTTTAAACATGTTAAAACTCTATTTGAAATCAGTTTCTCACAGTTTTTCCATGAAAAAGAATACCTGACTAGTATTCTTTGACCAAGAGTGTATATTATACTTTGAACTCATAGTGGAAATCACATAAAACCAAGTAAAAAGTGGATCTCAAATTTAACAATACTAACAAAATACCCTTTATCAGCCAACAAGAGCTACCCAGCATAGATATGCCAAGCCAGGAAACCTTTTGATAGAAACAGCAATAAATATCAACGAATGTCATGAAATGGAAAAATAAAAATCAATTTTCAATACGCTCTATAGAGTTTACTTTTGCTTTCAAAAATACTTGTAACACAGCGGTGTGATTGTAAAATCAACCTTGCTTTAGGGATATAAAGTGCTTATTCCTCCTGAAGGCAGTAAAAACTACACTGTCGACATGTAAAAACAGAGGGCAATGTTTTCACATGGTCGGAGGTTTGGAACATTTCCACTAACATTCGAAAATTGTTGGATTGTTTGCGTGCTGTTTGGTTGAAACGCTCAAAACAAATTACGCAGTGTATATTTCTTTGAAAAGGTTTTCAGTTATTTCGAAATAATGAATAATGAAACAGGAATTCTTTGATTATGTTGAATATTTTTTTCTTAGTCTATGTCTGTCTATACCTTAATAAAACTATCAAGTATACACATATTTATCAGGAAATTGACACATCTAGGTATGGTACTGAGCAGGAAATTGAAATATTTTATATCAGCGCTGAAAATTCTACAGAATCCAAAATTTCTTACGCTTACATTTTATATTTCAATACTGAAAGATCAAACAAGAATCCAATTTTATCATTGCATCTGCAAAGAGTCTGCCAGGTACCGACTTCAAAAGTATCCCTTCAAATCAATTGATACAACCAATATCTGAGAGTTGCTTGATGCAATAACTAAAGGCGTACCCCTTTAGGCGTACTTAAATGCCAGTGAAAGGGCATCCACAGGGAACGTTGACTTTGACATACAAAAAAATAGTTCAAGGATTCATTTTGGCATACATAAGTAAAGAGCCTAGCGTATAGAATAAAAATATTTTTTTATTGTTTTAGATACTTTAAAGGTTAAGTAGAGATAAGAGCATACTTGAAATACGATTTTAAAACTGAGATTGTCCAAGGAATAAAAGGAATAAATAAATGCAAGACATTGATGAAGTTGGTTGTGAAATCAGATTTGCCCCCTGAAACTTTTTGTTTAAAGATAATCTACTTCTTAAATTCCTTTTGTTAACTGTTACTTGCAAATCTTGCAATCTTATATTTACTTGCCCCTTTTCTACTTATTTATTTGAAAACCTGGTTGTTTATTATTATAGTTGAAGTTTACGGTTAAAGTTGGACCTTTTAGTGCAATTCACTTTTCGCATGTAAATTGTTAATGTAACCAAGCAAATTTTGTTTTGTGCTAATCTGCTAATAAACATTTTTTATTCTTATAAGTAAATAAAATAATAATATTAGATTATGTCACAAGAGATCAAAATTATATATTTCCGACGAGGTCGTTCGTCGAAGACAGAATGTATGGATTCCACTAAAGTCGAATCCTGAGCGTAATGAAGGATTATTAAAGCGATGACGCCCACGACGCAAATAATTTTGATACCGTGTGACATTTACTGCTTTTCACACCGCCTATGAGAAAAATAAATGATATAATTTATTTTAATTAATGCACGTAATGGATCCTGAAGATTATGTACGTGCGTATTTTTATAAATATTTTTAGGCTGGCAGTAGAAAGTCCTTGAACAGAAAAGTGCTATTTTTCCCCCTAGCAGGGAAGAAAAGACCCACATTCGAATAGGTGGGTGTGAAAACAATTCCACGCTAAGCATGACGTTCTTTTGTTCTCAGAATATCTGTGATCTTCCAAGTGCGGTCAGCAAAGGCAGTAAAAATTTCGGACATGTACCTTTTGCGACGCATTGGCATCATAGTCGGCGTAGCGTGTGTTTTGCTTGCCATTCGCACGCTAGTCGCGCCGCCAGCTGTCATTGTGGGAAGGACAAAAGATGATCTGAAAGCGTATTTGTGCAATACGGATTGGTGGGATCACTCTTTCACAACACGTGAGTTGGTTATTGTGAATTCTTTCGAATGTACACACTGTAATACACTTTGTATTTCATCACTATCATCAGGTTCAAAAGAGTTCTGGTATTCCCATTGGCTAAATAGTATACCATACAGCGGCGAGTCATTGATAGAAAGACGAAAAATTATTTGAGGTAAATCTGTTTTGATGGTGTGAAATCACTGGATTTGAAAGATTCAACTAAAATAGACTGTAAAGGTTTAATACCTTTACAGTACTGTATTAGGAATTTTTTATATGTGTGTATTTTATCCAAGGGATTTGTTTAGATGGTAAATAATTATTTCCGATGGACGAACCCATACCTTTATAGTATTAAATAACTCTAATTAGGTAGTCCATCTCCAACCTGATCATAGTGAACATCAATACAAGAACCGACGACCATGTATGTATACCTATCTATGTATGTGCTTAGTAATTAAGTTCTTTCGATTTGTGTTTTGGTGCTGTATCTTTGGCTCAATAATAATGATATAATGACTGATAAAAAAATTTCACTATACAAAAAAATCTTTTCATCAATTGATATTATATTTCAATATAATGTTGGCATATTTCAAACACAAAAATATACTGTCGTATGAGTCGCACCCTCTTTGGTCAATTTGTAATTCCTGCGTAGCATAACGTATTGTTACAATGTCATTTCATAGCGTTCTCCTAACTTGGCACATATTTTATGGTTTTACACGATTGAAAAATTTTAGGATTCAGCTTTAAAGCCACACCAAAATGAACTTTGGTCATAAAATAAAGAAAACGACGTGTTTTATTGTGGACTTCCAAATTGAATTTACACCTGTACGACATTTACAATATTGTTACCATGAGACTTTTTAAGTATTTCGATGCGATATAAATGGGACTTTACAGCGACGTTAATTTAATTTCCTAAGTTTTTGAACTTCTATTACCTAAAACGTAATTATATTTACCTAAAACGTAAATAATATATTTTTCTCAAACATGCAATGAAATGTTGTCATTATGTTCGTCATAATAGGCTTTAAAGTATGACGTTGCAGGCGGATGACCTCGAGATAATAGTAAAGGATTTTACGAATTTAACGGCCTAGGCCGGTTAGTAATATGTTTTCAAAGCATGGCGTCGGTTTTCGTGAACAGGCTAAACAGATATGTTTTGTTTTTTTGATTGTCGTATTTTTTATTTCATTGCATATGTTTGAGAAAAG
This sequence comes from Thaumatotibia leucotreta, assembly GCA_025490895.1. Taxonomy (NCBI): domain Eukaryota; kingdom Metazoa; phylum Arthropoda; class Insecta; order Lepidoptera; family Tortricidae; genus Thaumatotibia; species Thaumatotibia leucotreta. The sequence goes on from JALPQI010015244.1 coordinate 20,547, forward strand.
CACTATACTTGTACATGCCTCGCCGTGAAATGGGCTTACCGGCTTCGTATCACGGTCCATACCTACTCAGCCGATAAGCCCATCTTTCCCGGCGTCTGCAGTAATGTACTATTAAAAACAGGACTAGGATACTAATTACTTATGCAGTTCAAGAGCAGTTTTACCTAATAAAGGTTCATTTTAGTACTTAGGTACTCTGTTCAGCATTAAAAGGACGTTAAACAAAATACCAGAAGATATTCTTCAATAGACTCTGTTAGTCGGTAACTTAGTTTATTTGAGCCAGGTAGGTTTATTGATTGAATTTTACCGAGTTACCAAATTGGTATACAGAAAAATAAGTACTTTCGAGTGATATCGTTTCTTTTTCGAAAAATCATCCCTCTTTCGATAGCACCTTATAGTTCGAAACCTTTTTTTTTTATAAATCGATGGGACACTCTAAAGGTGCGTTTAAACCAAAAGAGCATTCGCTGTTCTAGCGCCCGTTCTACGAAATCAACCAATCACGTTTTGTGTACCGATCGAATTTCGTAGAGTGGGAGGTTAGAACAGCGAATGCTCTTTTAGTTTAACCGCACCTTAATGTTCGTTTCTGTTCTGTGTTCGAAATAACTAACTCTTGATAATGGTTGGCTAACATGATTGTTTTATCTGCAGTGGAGGTGATATTCCTCATGTGGGGAATCAGGCTGTGTATCATGGTGCGGAAGGCACCTTCGGAGTTCAACGAGAGCCGGTTCATCTCCATGGCGATCTACAATGAATTCCTTCTCTCCGTGTTCTTAAACATATCTATGTAAGTGTATTTTTTCTATATCCACAGACATGATTCATGTAGCTATGGCTAATTATAGTCGTCACTTTTGGTTAACATAGTAATATGTCGCAAAAATCAAAACATACGAACAAGACTTTGAACCGGTTTTTTAGAGAACCTCGAAATAGCTCAATATCTAAAATGTTTTATATTCTTTATGTAGTACTCAAAATGTTATGAAATAACCAACGTCGTATCTTTAAATTACTCCATTAACAAAGAATTGATATACCGAAGAACAAAAAAGAACGAAAATCGAACCGTTCTTTTGTATGGAGTAAAAACCGGTATCCGAGCCCTGCATACGAATAGTTGTCTCCCAAATTATTTGCTTAAATTGTAAACGTGCATACTGCTTAGTAATCTGCGTATTTATGCAATAGTAACACGCATGGACCAATCAAGTAACACTACTACTTCATTGCGGCTGCTCAAACTCAAATTCAAGTATGTCCATTTTAGCAAATTTTACAGGAGAGCAAAAAAACGTAATTTGTCATTTTCATCGACAAATAAACTCAAAATTAATTCAAATTTATTGTCATGGCGTTTAACACTATAATGTAAATTTTTTGATGATTTTTATTTTTATTGATCAGTTTAATCACAAATAATAAGAAATGTTTTCAGCTTTGTCGCACACCCACATTTTGGGAACAACCGTCAACGTAAAAACAAGCAAGTCTGACATGCTTGATTTTAGGTTTGTTGCATTGTACTAAAATGTAGGGGAAAATGAGTCAGTTACGTCTTTTTCCTTTTGTTATGAAACGTATTTTGTCGAATTCTCTAAAACAACTAGATCGAATAGGTTCAAAATCATGTTGCGAGTAGATTGCATCATGTCCCATATTTCTGATATTTTTTCACATGTTTTAGACCTGCCGATAAAAAATTAAAGGGTGGAGACACATTTTTTTTGACTTTCTGGACTATTATTTCGGAAAGTATTCCACTAATCAAATTATTGGTAAATAAACCATAAACTTATTTTAAGAAACCTATCATATGATGTATTACAAATTAACATTGGGATAAAAAATGTTTTTTGACATTTAGATACATGTATGGGATGCCCCCCCTTAAAAAATATTATTTTGCAATTTATATTCAAAACTCAGTAGCAACAGTCAGTATAATAATTATATACCTTGAGCTAAAATGTCATAAACGTACGCTAAACAGTTACAACAGAAACCGCTGTGACATACAGACGGACACACAGGCAGGATGCAAATGATTTCCGCTTTTGCCACTTTGGCTACGGAATCTACGGAACCCTACAACAGTATTATTTATTATTGTTCTTCCTATTCTAATTATTAACAATATTATAAATGACTATTTTATTCCTAAATTATCTAACTTATCATAATTATTGTTTTTATTTTTTTTTGCCATAAAATGGTAGTAAAATTGAAAAACTGATAAAATATTGTTTAATTAGCATATAACCAAACCTGATAGGTAGTTCTTCTTCCTAGCGTTATCCCGGCTTATGCCACGGCTCAGAGATAGCCTGGTAAGCTGATAACCAAACCTGATGGGTAGTATTCTACATAATATTTATTTTCTGACTTTTATTGACATCGAATGTTTTCCTATACATTTTACATAGACACTGCAGCAATATCATAATATTTTCAATTACTTAAAAATCTTAAAACATACGTATAAACATCTGGTTAGTTTAAAAGCCAAACGCTGAAATCAAGCATCTCCAGAGACAATTTGAATTTCAAGTATCTCATTTAGAGATAGTGCTTTCCAGCTTGGATCTGGACCAAATGCTTGGTTTTAGCGTAGATGTTGAGGGAAATTCGACAAAGCTGAAAACATTTCTTGTCTATAACTTCATAAAAATAAGGGGTTCAGAAGAAAATTTTTGATGCAGAAAAATGCGTTTTCAAAATATGCAAAAAAACAAAAACTGAAAAAAATGGACATACTTGACTTCAACTTTGGGCAGCCGATTGGTTCATGCATTAGCATAGAAATGTAATTTAATTCGTTTACTTATTACGAATTAGGTACAATGTAAATTATAATAAGTAATCTTATGTATTATGTGCCTAAATGTAATAATTATCTGATTTCCGCATAAAATTACGATTGCATAAATATACAGATTACTAAACTTTTTTCAACATACGAGTAAATGAATAGGTACAATAGGTACATACTGGCGTTAATTCCGTTTGCTTATTTTATTACCACCTTTTTAAACAAAATTCAGTTATTGATTTTTTATATAAAATGATTAGTGTTTTATTGATTGTGCATTTTCTTGATCATCAGAAATTAAATACAAAATATTGATGAGGATACACGTATTACTATAAAAAAATTGTATCAAAATAGAACACTCAAACAGCAAATTCTACGATTGGTCTTGTATGTGTATAAACTTTCAACATGCTAATAAAAATAAATACTACCCATACCGGTACAAAACGTCTCTTCAAGTTTTAATTAAAAGTAAGTACTTGTCATGTTGAGTCTAGGATTGCAACTTTTATTATTGAAGAACTCGTGCCGGGTTTTGTTTACCGGCAACTGAACTGTATTGTTTGATGCACAAAATAAAAAATAAAAACTTGTCCTGCGTTGTTCTGTTAATTTACCTAGTTAAAATATATAAAACAAGTACGAAATATACAGGGTGGGAATGAGTATACCGGCAGACTTTACCAATGCATTTTTGATGACAAAAGTAAAAAAAAAATGTGACATATGTCATTTCGAATAAAACAAAAATATTTTTTTGTACATGACCAGTAAATAAATTGGGACAGAAAGAATTTTGGGAAAGTTTTTTTTTTAAGGTTTTTGGCATTTATTTTAGTCGAACATTTTTCTGAAATTTTTCTCTCATTTTCTCTAATTTTAATCAGTGTGTATGTCGAGAGTAAAACTACTAGTGTAAGAATTTTAAGTGCAGGCATTTTTCAGTGACTTGTGATGAAAATAGTTTTTTGAATAACATGTCTTTATCTCACTAAACCGAATCCAGTAAAGTTTATATGACATTATAGCCTCAAAATATGTTCAGGAATACACCTTTCAAGTTTGTCGGGCTACTTACTAGCCATCCTGTATACCTTCAGAACAATGTGAAGTGTTGTTATTGAAAACGGGAAAATTGAACCTTGTTCAATTCAAAATATGTAGATAAATCTAATTTTAGGATTACGAATAAAGAAATACGTAACATTTTTTGCTGCTGTATGTTTAAATTTCAATCAACTGGCTGGACCAGTGAAAAGTTCAGGTTTCATCTAAATAACTTAGTGATATTTCAAATAGTATGTGGAAAAGGTAGTATTTGATAGCTCGTTTTGTACATTTTCAATCGAAATGGTGTTTTACAACTATATGGAACTGCGACCATATATAACATGGACGTCTAACGCCAGCTCAAAAATGCCCCCAAAAGCAATTGTTCAATGGTGCCAAGATGGGCAGGACGTAGCGTTTTTCTTAACACCGCGCATATTTCGGCGCAACATCTTTGACAAATGTTTAAAGAATATAGCCAATCCAAACTTTGATGGACCAATCACAACTATTTTTAAATAGCGGTTTAAGTTTTTATAGGTTGATATTGACATTCATTACCGTGATGCATTGAAGAGGGGGTGACAGTTATTTGTTCGTAGATATGGAAGAACCACGCAACTAGCGGTTTGCGTGCAAGTTTTTTTTTTCAAACAAGTGATGTTATTATGATTGTGGTTTGGATTATATAACATTGGTGACTGTTCATGTTCGCATTCAATCCAAAAATCAATTCAAGAAAAATAAAACGTGTAACTTACATTGATATTGTAAATGTTAAGTACGTGAATAATTTGTTACCACGTTCAATGCGGTAGGAGGTCTTTAGGCACCTTACAAAGTATGGTTAATTATAGGTTAATCTAATTGCCGCAGCAAAGGTGTTAAAGTGATACCTGCGGATACAAGACGAACGGACGAATAGACTGCCAAACGTACAGACGGACATGGCGAAACTATAAGGGTTCCTAATTAACTACGAAACCCTAAAAGTAATGTAAAAATTGAAATAGAAATCACGAATAAAATAAACACAATAATTTGCTTCAAGACTGCCAGAGTCTTGTTTAAAAAGCAAAATTACAATTTTAACTTGGTATCTGGCGGATGAAATTATTTACCAATCTCGTTGGTCCTAAGGGATCCTATTTAGGAAATTAAATTGGTCTCCCGGCCGCTTAACCTCGGGCCTCATTGAGGGCCTCCGACCGCTGAGGTCTAAGTTTTCTTAATTTTATTGGGGTAACTCAATTTTAATTCTGTCAGAGAGGTTAAAAGCATAATCGTTGCTATTGTATTAGTGTTGTCATAAAAATCGAGCCAAGTGTATGTCAGACTTACGCTTTGAGAGTTTCGTGCCTACGGTAACATTTTTTTTTCTTAAGATCAATAATACTTTTAAATAATCTAATTCAAGTTTCGTTGTTGGTAACCTGCCAACCTTTTTTTCGGTGGTAAAAAAATAAATTAGAAATACTCTGTTCAACCAGCTTGTCAATCGAAAAACGCGGCAATTTTTTTGATTTGCCACCATTTTCTACTGGCAGAATGGTTAGACAAACTCTATTTATATTTTTTAGTACAGATGGTCTACTTTTTAGGCTCAAGTGCCAGAAGTGGGTCATTTTACGTCAAGTCCAAAACTTCGGAAGGCCATCTGTACTAAAAAACGTCGTACGAGACACGTGCACTAACGAAACTTCATGTTTTTCGCACTTGTGTCGTAATGTACTATTTTATGGCAATTTATGATATTTTATTTTATGCGTGAAGGCCTAGTTCCACATTACGTTGTCTGTGGCTGCCTGTTGCCATGTGCTACTGCATCCTACTGGATGTTATTACTTGTACGAGTATCATGTTCGTAATGATGATACTACCACCACCATCATCAGCCTATGATAGTCTACTGCTGGACGTAGGCCTATTAACTATGCGTATAAACGCATTAGGAGGAAAATGCCCATAATCGCCACGCTGGGCAAGCGGATTGGCAATAGCAGTAATGTGGCCACTATGATGACGCTGCTGCCATTCATCAATCTTTTATCAAATAATGGTCAGTGACACTTCAATTCCTTAGTCGACTTTTACGACACCCGCAAGAGAAGTTGTGTATTCTTATTGCCGTCACCACACGGCTGCTGAGTGGTGATACAATCATTGTTAATATGATATAAATCCAATTTTATTCATAAATATTCTAATGAATACTGCAAACATGTAAAAATAGAAATATTATGATGGATTTCTCCGCTTCTCTAGGAAATCTTTAGGTTGTGTAGGTAGAACAGTCCAAAATAGCACTCATTAAAATTAAAACATTCAATGATAAAATAGCAGAAATCTTCGAGGAAATACTATGTAGGTACATAAGTAGAATCTTGAAATGATTTGAGAGCTTCACAAAAACATGCCTTTTAATATTATCGACGTAGGCACGTTAAATATTTACTTGGTTTTCCTTTGAGTTGATTCACTTTGAAGGCTGTACGCACGGGGAGAATATTCTATGTCAGATCTGCTTGGTGTTTTTAGAGGGATGTTATACTAAATGGAGTGATTTACGTTGGTAGTTTTCAACGTATATGAAAATATTGAACTAACTCGGCACGTGCAGTATTTTGTATGGGTTCTATGATTTGCAGGCTATGTCAACCTCCGTAGTCTAGTTGGTAGTGACCCTGCCTACGAAGCTGGAGGTTCCGGTTTCGAATACCCGCGAGGACATTATTTGTGTATGTATAATTTTGTGTGTGTATAATACACAAATAATGTCCTCGGTACTTACTGACGGTACTCCTACTTACGGTAAAAATTCAATAACTTTAAGGTAGTTGCACCATCAACGGCGAGTACCTAAGCGATGACCTATCAACTGTTTTCTTGCCCAAGAAACGTACAACATATACAGACCTCTTGTCAGTAGAAGCGACACACATATTAAAAAATTATAATCTATCGCTGGCTATTCACACTGCGGAACGAGTGTATTTTCTAAGAAAATTTAAGCGAAGAAATAATTCACCGGTCTCTAGTTCGCTGCGCGAAGAAACAGTGCCTCAATTTATTTCAAAAATTAAATCTTCAGGTGAGTTTAAAATGAATAACACTGGGTTCTCATGTAACTTGCTTCTATAACGTAGAGATATAAATGACGGAAAAAACGAAATGTTTTTGTCGGAAATTAACGAAACTTTTTTAATTTTTATCGAGTTTCGAACAAAATAATCATTGTCATTATTACTCAACATTCCTTCCACCTATTTCAACTGACGGTTTGTCGATGACATCCCGGTCCCCTTTTGTAAGTGAAAAGTAGACGGTATGAACATAGGGTTAGAGTAGAAAATAAAAATAGTAAACAATAATTGTATTTTTCTGATATAATCCGATAAAAACGAGCCAATTGGATAAAAACGGGATTTTCCCGGAAATTTTCAACGCTATTATAACCTGTTACTGATCTATTTTCAGTCATATAGCAGAGCATAATATTCTTTGCCTTTCTATGGTACTCTTCAAAATATTTAAATTTAATTACGATCAAGTTATAAACACAATAATTGTTGTTATACTTTAGTTCATTAAAAAAAGTAGTGGGATTATTCGAAACAAGATACGATGCGCAAAAAAGTAACGAGCTTACCCCTATTTGCAACTTTCTTAATTACCTTTTCTCTTTGAGCGGAAAGTAGAAGCGTCCTTGAAAACACCTATACGACTACGTGTACGTTGTAACTTTGGGTATTAAATACTTAATGTACACGCTTTCACTGAATAAGATTTGAAAGTAGGAGCGACATTTTGAGAAAGCTGCGAATGAAATTATACTGATTAGTGACATCTGATCTGGGACCTTATACTGGTATTTTCTCCATACAAAAATACGGTTCTATTTTCGTTCTTTATATTAAATTCTTTGTTCATGGAGTAATTTAAAAATAAATTACATCAAATATTGCGGACTTCATACGTAAAGAGTACGAAACATTTTAAAATATTGGTTTATTTCGAGGTATCGCTTTCGATCCGGCCTGATAGCGAAGTACGTGAATAATCAATTAATCATTTTCTAACCTCTAGCAAGAGCTACCGTGACCTTTATTCAAAAAAAAACTAGTCAATAGACTAAGGGAGACGGGGAAGGGTCAGGGATAATTTTTGAAGAAAATGCTCAACCATGATGATTTTATATTAAATAATTTTCCATGTATACCTACTTACTTAAACTTTCACAATCGTAACTCAGATTTAAGCAAGTAACGACACACCTGAAACGTTAGGATAATTGAAGAGTTTAAAACAGTTACAAGTTCGAATTCATTTTAACAACAAATTGTTATGGAATGCGTTTGATTTTTTCATCAAATTTAAAAGATATATGTATGTGATTTTATCGCCAGGTGACCACGCCCTGAGATATAAAAAAAGCAAGGCCAATAATAACCTACCTTTATTCTGTAGGTACATGTCAAGATTTTTTAACCTTTGCTGCGGCAATTAGCATAACTCGAATCATACTTTGTAAGGGGTCGAAAAACCCCCAACCGCAGTGAACGTGTTAACTCTCTAATGTTCCTTCTGTAATTGAGATGTTTTCTTTTTAGATTGAATGTAAAAATTAAGAAAATTCAAGATGTTAAAAAATAAATTAAAAATTTGTTTGAAATTAGCTGTACATTTTCTATGAAAAATGGCAATTAATCTGAAACTTCTACAAAATATATACCTACATTCTCATACTGGGTGATATTGAGGCCGTAATCGTAACTGAGAAAAACGTGTTAAGATGCTTTTTCTGGACTAGGTTTCGGTATTTCTATGCGATTTTGTTATGCGTTTTTATTGTTCATTACCATCACCACTTTATTTTCCGTTTTATAAAAGCAAACGAAACTATTTTGCCAGAATAGCACACAAACATACGTCTGCTACAAGATAACCGAAAATGATTCCACTATGCCGTATAAACGCTCAATGTTAATACTGTGTGCTTACGATTGCAATAACAAGGTGGCTACAGATTTAGAAATAAAAATAATTTTATTCGTATCACACAAAATACAGAAACGAAAAAATAAATATTATACAAATAAATAGGAACGTGTAAGCTACGAAATGACCTCATCTCAGCATGTTGCTAGCGAGTGCCAGCGCTGGTCTTCCGATGAGGCCATCACGTGAACAGTTTCACGGCAGGTAACACAGCACAATCCAAATAAATAAACAATAATAATTACATTCAAAATGAAAGACAACACTGCAAACAAGTAATATAATTATTTACTTTTCTCCCACAGGTTGTTCCTGCAGTCTCCAGCCAACCCTGACCTTCTGTACATCATCTTCTTCTGTCACACCCAGCTGACGGTCACGCTGCTTCTCTGCTTCATCTTCGGGAGCAAGGTAGGCACGGTAAGAGAGGAGACACTGTTACAGCACCTTTGTAACACCTTTATATGCCTGTTATACCCGCATTTGTGAGCAAGAACATAATTGCTTGAACGTAGCAATTTCTTCGAGTACATCATCAGCTTATATCAGTCCACTGCTGGACGTAGGCCTCTACTATTAACTATGCAACTAGACGCATTAGGAGGCTAAATGTTTATAATCGCCACGATGTGGCACGCGCATATAATAATGTGTCCACTATGATGACGCTGCTGCCCATCATCAAACTTCTGTCAAAGAATGGTCAGTGACACTTCAATCCCTTAGTCTGTTCTTACGACACCCGCGGGAAGGGTTGGGGTGGTGACAAATGTATTACTTCTGCCGTCACCACACGGCCACTGTCAATTACAGAGAGTAATAAAAATAATGGTGGTTCTTGTAATAATTACGGCCTTTATTAGCAAGAAGATATACAGGATGTACCAAAACTAGTGATTTTTTAATGAGGCCGTTGAGAGCCTATTTCATTATCCCCGAATGAAATTAAATCTGGCAGATAAATCGAGGGTTGCCTGGCGAAACCCTATAAGTACGTGACACCTAGTTTCGAGAAAAATGATGTTAAAGGTTTATTGTCATCGGACACTTATTTTGATAAATAGATTCGTAGTTTTATGAGTGGTTTGTGAAAAGCAATTTCATTCACTTTAAGTTTATCTATGTTTTAGTTATGTAACTCATCTAGTTTTCCTGTAAGATAACATTTTTTACCAAGGGGTATCGACTTATTGGGTTTACGCATAAATAAAAAAACCATATTTGTTACTAAGAGGGTATTATTACCAAAAAAACTTAAAAAATAGACGAATCTAAAAGTAATAACGGTATTATTCTACATCTGAAAAAGTAAGTGCCATGCCAACAAACGTTTTTAGGCTTCTTATCCATCCATGATACTCTTCAGGTATAATTCAGTATGTTTCAGCGGGGCAAAGTGCTTCTATGAACGGCTTGTCTGTGACTGGACCTGGTGTTTCAACGGCGGATAAAAAAATATAAGCTGAAAGGCAATGAGGATGGTGGGTTTCCATGGTTTTGAGGAACCGCACATTGTTTTGCGTTGCCTATTGTGTTTGTGGTACTCATGCTTTGGTTGGGAGAATCAGTTTCAGAAAAGGACTCCTCCGATCTTGATGAATCGCAAATTGATATTGCCACCCAAATGCGCTATATTCTCAACGACAGTAATGGCATGTCGGACTCAAGTGAGTCTTTTGTGGATTGCTGAAAAAAAAACTGTTGTTGGAATCGATCTGTAACTTGATTTATTGTGCTTGACTTATTTGGCCGTGACTGTTCGGGTGAGGATCCTGCATGTGGTGCCGCATCCTGGGGACTTTCGCAGTTTTGATGAGTCGCGGATTGATATCGCCGCCCAGATGCGCAGTAGTGGTGGTACTGGTGGTAAAGGGACTCAAGTGGGTCTTTTACAGATTGCTTGAAAGTGGTGTTATTGGGATGAAGTTGCTTATACAGGTAATTTATTCTGCTTTCGTTTTTTTTCAGATGATTGAACTGAGGATCCTACTTGCGACTGTTTTGCCAAAAACAAATGGATTTTGACTCGGATTTTGCTACTGAGGGTCCAAATGTTTCATCCAAACAGGAAGATTTTTTTATGGATCTGATGATGAAGTTTTGGATCGAGTTTGGATTGCTGTGGAGGATGACTATTCAGCGGGAGCTCCTTGTGTTCCTGATACAGATTCGGAGAGCGATGCACCTCGGCGAGATGATTCTGGCCGTGACATTGTTGTTCTGAGGGTCCCGGTCCAGGGAAGCATCGGGAGCGTTCCTTGCCAATGCTTGACGGTGTTGGTCTTTCTGGTCAAGGTGGAATGTATGGAGGGAGCTTCTTCTTGCGTTTCGGATTCCGAAGACGATACATTGAGGGTATTGGAGCCGACTGACTCTGGCCACAGTGACGGCATGATCCGTGAGCGTTCCGGTGCTTGTTCGCAGGTGGAAGGCGCTGTTGACTTGATTTTGGACAGTGTTTTGGATAGGGTTTGGGATTGTGTCGGGCCCCTGAAGCGACGTAGGCAGGGCTGAGCTGTCTGAGTGGAGGGGTGGATATCGCTAAAAGGCGGAAAGCTGCTAAAGTTCCAAAGGAGGCTTCAAGGATCGAGGAGGTTCCAAGGAGTTTTG
>JALPQI010015245.1:0-17500 GCA_025490895.1 Thaumatotibia leucotreta
TTTTACAAATCAAATAGTATGGTTCGGCGAAATCAGTTCGTTTTATTTCATGGCAAGTTTGAGAAAAGCACTATACAAATCTCGGCGAGAAACAGGGTTACAGGCCGCGTATCCCTAAAAATATATCTACTTGGCCTGTAACCCTTCGTTTCCCGTCCTCTATAGTAATGTACTATTCCATGTAGTTGTAGAAAATGAAGCATTCTTTGTCGTTGCCGCAGAACGCTACGCACGGACGTAGTGCAGTGCGCATCGGACTCGGAGTTCCTGTGCAAGCTGCACGCGCTGCGGCTCGCGCTGCACGCCGTGTTCCGCGCGCCGGCGCACTGGGCCTGGTTCGTGGACGCCGGCCGCCAGGTGCTCACCGACCTGCTGCTCTACGCCGACAAGGTACAGATGTCGCGGGTGTATGGTCTGCCTACTGAACGCTCGGACTCGCAGTTCCTGTGCAAGCTGCACGCGCTGCGGCTCGCGCTGCACGCCGTGTTCCGCGCGCCGGCGCACTGGGCCTGGTTCGTGGACGCCGGCCGCCAGGTGCTCACCGACCTGCTGCTCTACGCCGACAAGGTACAGATGTCGCGGGTGTATGGTCTGCCTACTGAACGCTCGGACTCGCAGTTCCTGTGCAAGCTGCACGCGCTGCGGCTCGCGCTGCACGCCGTGTTCCGCGCGCCGGCGCACTGGGCCTGGTTCGTGGACGCCGGCCGCCAGGTGCTCACCGACCTGCTGCTCTACGCCGACAAGGTACAGATGTCGCGGGTGTATGGTCTGCCTACTGAACGCTCGGACTCGCAGTTCCTGTGCAAGCTGCACGCGCTGCGGCTCGCGCTGCACGCCGTGTTCCGCGCGCCGGCGCACTGGGCCTGGTTCGTGGACGCCGGCCGCCAGGTGCTCACCGACCTGCTGCTCTACGCCGACAAGGTACAGATGTCGCGGGTGTATGGTCTGCCTACTGAACGCTCGGACTCGCAGTTCCTGTGCAAGCTGCACGCGCTGCGGCTCGCGCTGCACGCCGTGTTCCGCGCGCCGGCGCACTGGGCCTGGTTCGTGGACGCCGGCCGCCAGGTGCTCACCGACCTGCTGCTCTACGCCGACAAGGTACAGATGTCGCGGGTGTATGGTTTGCCCACCGAACAATAAGTACTGGCTGCTTAGACAAGTTGCCAATCGCTAACGCTTATCAATCGTAAACGAAAGGCAGCTAACTGGTCTTTGTCGCACTAATATGCAAGAGTGACAGAGACGGAAAACTACGATACGCTACCAAGCGCTAGCGATTGGCAACTTGGCTAAGCATCCTAATGTAGTGAACAATTTGTCTGTTCGTTTCAAGGGAACGTTCGTTATATTTCTGTCTCAATTAACTGCAGTGCAATGGACACTCACGTATCAGTGAAAAGACGAAGGGAAAGGATTATAAACTATCCCAGGTGCTCACCGACCTACTGTTCTACGCCGACAAGGTACAGATGTCGCGGGTGTATGGTTTGCCCACCGAACAATAATGTACTGAAGTAGTGAACAATTTGTCTTTTCGTATTTTCAAGCAAACGTTCGTTATGTTTCTGTCTACATTAACTGCAGTGCAATGGATACTCACGTATCAGTGAAAAGACTAAAGACGAATGGAAAGGATTATGAATTTATGAACCATATCTGTACACTCAACCAATTGCTAACCTTTGTTCTTTTCTTTTTTTTTATACCACGTCGGTGGGAAACAAGCATACGAACCGCCTGATGGAAAGCGGTCACCGTAGCCTATAGAAGCCTGCAACCCTCCAGGGGTGTCACATTCACGTTCCCGACCTATCAAGAACTTGTACACTCCTTTTTTGACGAACCTAACCTAACTCTGGAGCCATATCAAAATGACAAGTAGCGTTCTACTTTTTCGCGATTTCATACGTTGGTTTATAACGTCACTTTGACATAGTTATTGAGTGGCCTAGGATTCCAATTGTTTGACTGTACATCATCAGTCTAAGGGTATCTTTCCCCCAGAACTACGCTATGTGGATGCGCTTTTTACCGGCCAATCACAATGTTGGAGCCAGGGTTGGGCAGTATTCCAATTACTTGTATTTGAAAAACAAATACGCATTTTGTATTTGTATTTCAAATACTGCTTGACAGAGTATTTTGTATTTGGTACTTATTTCAAACACCACACTCACATGTATTTAGTATTTTGTATTTGAAATACTTAAAGTATTAAAATACATTTGCAATGAAATTATTTTATTTGCGTTAGTCCCTTTAGGACACCGTTAAGTAATTTAAAAATTTAAGTAGAGAACAATGTACTTATGCCATACGATAAATAAATAAGGACACTGTGATCGTAATAATAGCAACATTGAGTGAATGTGATAGTCAAACGTCAATGTCAGTTGATTGAGGTCACCGGAGATCCCAAAGCTGTGGCCCTACCGCGAAAAACGAAATCCGTAAATTTCGAGGATTTGTCTCTCGTTCTCTATCTCTAATGACGCCTTCATTTGAGTGGCAGAGAAAAATCTTCGAATTTACGAATTTCGATTTTCGCCATAGATATATGAAAGAGAGAGATTTGTAACGAAGCGAAATCGTAATGAGTCTCGGTGTCTCCGAGGTCGGGCCTTTGCCACGCTGTGATTGGCTAAAGCGCGGAGAGAAGCGCGGCACTAGAGAAGAGGCTACGTCGATAAAATTATCCATAGATATTTGATAAGGCCGGAATATTAAGAAAAATATTAAAATTGATCTATCATTCAATAAGAAAGAAATACAGTCTAAAATATCGCATTGAACTATGTATCTAATCTTTATAAACATATATTTGAATATGATGAACGAAGCAATTTATTAACGACATTATCTGATTTGTTGCTGCGAATCAAATGAACAAATAATTATTTAGACGGGTGTACCCTTAATAAAGATAATGTTATCTTCCGTTTCCGCGATGGTCACATATTTAAATAAAACAATTTCAACTTTTGACAACGGTTATTGTAAGAGGCTCAAAATAATGAATATACGCGATATAATCATCGTTTTACCTTTATAAGGATAAGATACAAAGGTCAAAATATGTAAGAAAAATTGAATATGATCAAATTAGACATGAGCGCCGATGGCCAAATAGCCGGCGGCGGCGCGCCGGTCAAAATTGATCGGCGGCGGCGGCGTATCGGCGGCGTGGCCTTGAAAACAGTTGTTCATAGAGTTAATAGCAAATTTAAATAGCAAAGCCGAAATTTTCCATAGCAAAAATCGAATTGTCAGAGGGATTGACTCAAATGCTCTTTAACTATCGATAAATAATTGACACTTAAAAATACATCATCATCAGCCTATCGCAGTTCACTCCTGGACATAGGCCTCCCCAATTTCACGCCACCGTCTTCGATCTTGGGCTTCCTACACTACGTTTACCGACACGCGGTCTCCACTCAAAAACTCGTTTACCCCAGCGGTTGGCGGTTCTACAGCTATTAGTTAATATAGCCAGCCCACTGCAACTTCAGCTTGCTAATACGGTGGGCCACTTTGATTCTCTGCCGGATAACCTCATTTCTGATTCGATCCCGCAGAGAGAAGCCGAGCATAGCCCTTTTTAAAGCTCGCTGAGCGACCTTGAACTTATGGACCCGCCGTATCGTCAGTGTCCACTTTTCGGCTCCGTACAGTCCGTACGCCATGACGGGTAGGACGCACTGATTGAAGACTTTTGTCATCAAACACTGTGGGATCGACGATGTGAAGACTCGACGTAGCTTCCTAAATGCTGCCCAACCTAGCTGAATTCTTCTATTCACCTCATCCTCGAAGTTGTTTCTACCCATCTGCAATGTTTGCCCGAGGTATATGTACATATCTACTTCCCGTACTCGCCATTAATGTTGAATAGAATAGATAGAATACTCTTTATTGCACACCTTAACAAAAACGAAAACATGGTTAAAACAAACGATTATACAATTGAATGTTGATCCTTTCCAGCTCGGTGTCTTAAACATGTCGGCCCTCCATTGCATTTGAGAACATTTTCGGGGAGTTAACGTTCCCTTGTGTCACGCGTCTATGAAATGGTATAGGATTTGTTTGCTGATTTTGTACTTGAACCGACATGATGGCGGCCTCGAAGAGTATCGCTTGGATGTATTGCCAATCAACTTGAAATCGCTGAAAGGACTCCAGAACAGACCAGATCTCAATCGAGTCAAAGGCTTTCTCATAATCCACAAATGCTACACACACAGGGGCTGATTATACTCCTCGGTCTTCTGTATAATTTGCCGCACTGTGTGGATGTGGTCTATGTTGCCGTATCCGCTCAGAAATCCAGCTTGTTCCGGAGGTTTAAATTCGTCGAGTCTCCGCGCAAGACGGTTCGTGATCACTCTTGGGAACAGCTTATAGACATGGCTTAACCATGGCAACCGGCTACGAAGTAACGACTTCTCCACGAGCTGTGTAGTCAGCTTCGTCAGGTGGCTTCTTCCTAGAGATTGTACGAACACCATTTTCAACATCTCTTTTTCGTACGTGCTTACTGATCTCTCGGTTTAGTTTAGAGTCCGTTTCCTTGACGAAGAGACGGGTTTACACGTCGTTCCTACATTAGCCCTAACTGCCCTAAGGTCTCCCCCGAAAGCTTTGACTTCCTGCATTTCACAAAATCTCTTACCTTCTTCCCTGAGGGTGCGAACCACATCTTGAAGGTTCTGGTTAATGTCCGCTGTGATTTCCGTCATCAAGAAGAATTAAGAGTATATAATTATATTGGTTTCAATAATTACTAATACGCATATAAGAACTACAACCGAGTACAAGAAAACCAAACATGGCTACTAACTTAAATGGATACATAATTTTGTAACTTCCAGGCGTATACATATATTTGTACCTACTCGACTGAACAACCATAATATTTGACAAACCTTTTCGAAAGGTGGTATTTCCCACGATTTTAGCTATTTAAAAACATTTAATTCTTGGTATTAAAAGAAGCGTAATTTTATGATGCCTCATCAAGGTCACGCCGATTCTACGCCGGTGGCGGCATCGGCGGCGGCGGCGCGTAGTTTTTTACCGGCGGCGGCGGCGCGCCGGCGCGGCGCTCATGTCTAGATCAAATACATCAACAATTTATCGACGTTTATTTTATTTATTATCGGCACGGTCAGTCGTACCTACCTCTAGTTGGCGGCCTGCTCGCAGCGGCCGTACCAAGAAATGACAGTACGGTTGTGAATATCGCTAGCAATTCGATACATTGCACGATCGCTTACCAAATTGCAACTTGCTTGCTATTCAAAGCCGTCAATGTAAAACGCACATACAATTTGTCACTGAATAGTTCAACCAATTGGTACGCCCAAGACAAATCATTATGACATTTATGTCAGCGGTTTGTTGTTACATATTATTTGTAAAAATACGTGGTTTTGTCAAGTAATAACTAAAAAAATCAATACTTACATGTGGTACGTGACTCTATACACCTTGAAATTTTTATTTAGGTCCTATTTTTACAAGAAATAACGGCACAATTCGGCATTTTGCGGATATGTCCGAGCTCATTCTGCAGTCGCGGGTAAGTTGCGACTGGCTCATAGGGCGCGCATCTGTCACAATATAAAGGCCAATGGGCCATAACGCTGCGACTTGTTCCATGCCTCCGTTAGCTATCTATACTGATCTGTGATTTTCGCGGTAGTAGGCCTGATTCATTCCTCGCACAACGGAACGGATTGGTATAGCCATCCAAAGGGGGAACGCAGCCAGCATTATGGGAACCCTTCCGCAAGGTTCGGATATTGGTGACCTCAACTAAGTAGTTAGTTATTTTTAAGAATTTCATGTCTTTATTGCCTTTATATGTTTCTTAAATTTGTCATTGAATTAAAAATGTACCGCGAACTCCGAAGTTGGCAAATTTCGGGGATATGTCTCTATCACACCACGAAGGTGTGACAGAGACAAATCTCCGAAATTTGCGAACTGCGGAGTCCGCAGTACGGCCGCAGGTGTCAATTGTCATTAGTGTCAAATCACTGGGTTCATTTCGCGGTATTTATCTGGAGAGGTAATACAAGACTTAAATAAAATATTCCAATACGCGACGGTGGAAAATTCACGTCCGTCTACATCTGCGGCATCTTGTTTCAGCGATACATGTTGTCGTTGTGAATGATAGCGATGATGAACGGTCAACAAACCTAAAAACACTATTGTCGGATGAGTTTCTAAGAACTTTTGTTTTACTTAATTAAACTAACACGATCTTCATCTAACATACTTTTTAAACCCTGTATTTTGTATTTTAAATACACGTCACCAAAGTATTTTGTATTTGAAATACACATCAACAAAGTATTTAGTATTTTGTATTTCAAATACAATAAGTCAATATTTTGCCCAACCCTGGTTGAAGCACGTCATTGGTTTGAGTACCTATGTGTGGGATTGGGGAATATCAAACGCATCCACTTGGCGTAAATACACTGGCAAAAACCCTAATGGCCTGTTGCAAACTTAAGGCTATAAATCTATTAGTAAAAACATGTATCCTGTTATTTACAGTTAAAATTAGTTTACAGTTTCAAGACCACAGGCCATTTGTCAAAAGCTATAGCTTGTAATACAAGGTAGTCTCTTTTCATTGCTATTGATTAGAAAAGGACATCTCATAAAATGCCCAATTGTCCAAAATTCCTCTAAATCTATACATATATCGTGAATCTCCTTGCGCCACCAATAATCAGTTCTCCTGTTACAGGAACCCAAAGAGTTCCTAGTAGCATATGAAGAAATGGTCACGTGGACCTCGGATCCTGCGAACTGGGTCACGATAGAAAGCGAACTTTCCAGTAAAGGAGTTAAGGTAAGTTTTCGTCGATTATGTTTTATCAAAATATTATCAACTCGGGTCGGGCTTTGATCATCTTAACGGGTCGAAACTTGTCGAGCTTATCGACGATTATCGACTTAAATACGTCATTGAGTTTTATAATATTTTAATATGTTTGAGTCTCACGTTAGTTATAAATTTATAATTCTAAAACACTTATGTCGATGTTTAATTTTGTCAATCTCGTTCCTGTCAGAAAAATGTCTAGGTATAGCCATTAACAAACAGGATATTCATCCAGGTGCTATCCTTCTACGACGTGGTCCTGGACTACATACTGCTAGATGCCTTCGAAGACCTTGAGTCGCCGCCGTCGTCCGTGCTCGCCGTCGTGCGGAACCGATGGCTCTCGGACGGCTTCAAGGAGAGCGTGAGTGTCACAAACCGCGCCATCTGATATACAGGGGCCTATTGCATATTATTAAACCGGAATCAGAAAGGGAAAGTACTGTTGATACAACGAATGACAGAACATTTGCCATGAAAAGAGATGGTTATAGATGTAGTGAGTGATTAATTAATCTGCTGTATGTAAGTCTCTGCACTTAAACTATTTATTTATTTATTTAACTATGATTATATCCTAGATTGAAATGAAATGAATCGTATATTCGCTGAATATGGGTTTACACATACAGATGTTTACACAATATTGAACAGCCAATATTCTGCTTTCTATAGCATGCAAATGTACCTATAATGCTTATTACAAACACAATAAATCAATGTTGTGTCTAAACTAAAATAATTAAATAGAAAAAATAATAAAAATAAGTAAATCACTAATGTCACCGTTTTAAAACAATAAAAATCTTTAGATATATTATCGCAATGTCAATAAACCTCATGTCATCCAACACTCCATAAGCAATAGCATCACATATTACGATTATTATTATGAGTTCTTATGGTTAAAATATTACTGGTCTACTGAATAAAAACACATGTCAGAAAGCCATAATTGATAATTGACTTATACACTGTTGTGTCAACAGTACTATATAATCCCATCCTAATCGCGGTTTGATAGTACTACTTATCGCTTATCGTATACGATTGCAGAATGGCATCTTGGCTAAGCCTGCTGAGTGCTTAGCCTAGTCGCCAATCGCTAAAGGTCATATCAGACGGTTCACTCGGATGAATGTTCACTCGCGTGAATGCTTCATTTTTGTTTCATTCCATGTTCACACAGCAAAGCTGGAATGACATAGAAATGAACATTCACTCCGCATTTCTGTCAATATGGCGTCCAATGAAGTCGTGTCTCGTGGACGATAGATTTGAACGCTCGAGTAGCAACGGTCGGCCGAATCCGAGTGAACAGTTCATTCCGTGTTCAGACGGAATGAACTGTTCATTTTCCGTTCATTCGGAGTGCGAGTGAAAGATGCCGAATGAAAATATCCAACATTGTTGGATCAGTTCACTAATGAATTCATTCGGCACTTTTGTTTCACTCCGTGGTCAGACGTATCATTTTAAGTGAAAGATGCCGAATGAAACGAAAAAATGAACGAAAAATGAACCGTCTGATATCACCTTAACGTTCAGTAGCGGATCGTAGTTTTCTCTCTCTGCCACACTTTCTTATTGGTGGGACATTGACAGTTAAGTTGCTTTTCGTTTTTTGAACGATTCACAATCGAACGTTAGCGATTGGCATCTTGGCTACGTACTTCTAGGTTATTCTTCCTTAAACCCCGTAAGGCCCATGGTACTATTTTCTCTGAACCATATTGTGAACCTTGCTATGTAAGGGCTTGTCCATTAATCACGTCATACGAATTGGGCCCGTATTTTTTGCCAACTTGTGTAGTCCTTTTAATAACACTTGAATTTACGTACCTACCTTTTGGCCAACTACGAGGTAAATGTTCCCGAAGTTTTAAAACTTAGTATTTAAAAAGTGTTTTATAAAAAAGTTCAGATTTTTTTACTGGCTATATTGCTGTTCAGCAGAGTTCGAGAGTAACAAAAAATTACACGTGAATTGTCCGATGAAACTATGGTGATAATTGGTGATTTTTCTTGACTCCCCCTCCCCCTATACAGTAAGACGTGATTAATGGACAAGCGCTAAGATACTTTATTGAATTTATGAAAAGTTTAAATTTATCGAAGTGGTGTGTGCATTGTAATTCACATTGTGCCTTACGAGGTTAAAGTATGTCTGTATGCAGGCGCTGACGACGGCAGTGTGGTCGGTGATAAAGGCCAAACGGCGCTACCTGCAGTACCCTGACGGGTTCATGTCTCACTTCTACTCCATCTCAGAGCACTTGCTGCCAGTGCTAGTGTGGGGCTTCCTTGGCCCGCACGAGCGTCTGAGAGACGTGTGCCGTGCCTTCCAGGTACACAATGTGCTTTTATAGTTATAACGTATCCTGTATACAGAGAAGATAGCAAGGTGTTTATAAAAGGTAATGTTGGCGGTGTAGTGACGTGTGCCGTGCCTTCCAGGTACTTATACAATCTTTATCTTTACAGTTATATCCTTTTGCCGTCAGACAATAGAATTTGCTAGTGAATTTTGAATGAATAGTGCAGCAAATAGAATTTATTTTGTTTGAGGAGACCTACAGGCCTCTGGGCGGCTAGAGGGTGATTAAGTTAAAAGGTTAGAGACATAGCAAGGTGTTTATAGTAGGGAACGTCCGCGGTGTGGTGACCGAATTAAAGCGGTGTTAACAGTAGATCTCCGATGGGTTCATGTCACACTTCTATTTCATCTCAATGCATCAACTACTTGTGTTGGCGTGGAGTTTCCTCAATTGAGAGGTCTGCCACGCCTTCCAGATACTCAATGCTGAAGCTTTATCACAGTCATAATGTAGCAAGGTGTTTATAGAAGGTAATATTGGCGGTGTAGTGAACGAAGTCAAGCGGCGCTACCTGCAGTACCCTGACGGGTTCATGTCGCACTTCTACTCCATCTCAGAGCATCTGCTGCCAGTGCTGGTGTGGGGCTTCCACGAGCGGCTCAGAGACGTGTGTCGCACCTTCCAGGTACACAATGTTCAAGCTTTTTGTGGTTATAATGTATACAGGATGTTACAGAGAAGATTATGTAGCAAGGTGTTTATAAAAGGTAATGTTGGCGGTGTAGACGTGTGCCGTGCCTTCCAGGTACTTGATCATTAGCCTGCTGGACGTAGGCCTCTCCTATTAACTATGCGTATAAACGCATTAGGTGGAAGATACCCACAATCGCCACGCTGGGCAAGCAGATTGGCGATCGCAGTAATGTTAGCTGCCCATCATCAATCTTTTATCAAATAATGATCAGTGACACTTCAATCCCTTAGTCGACTCTTACGACACCCGCAGGAGGAGTTGGGGTGGTGAAAAATGTATTCTTATTGCCGTCACCACACGGCTAACTCCAGGTACTTATGCAATCTTTATCTTTACAGTTATATCCTTTTGCCGCCCAGACAATAGAATTTGCTAGTGAATTTTGAATTAATAGTAGCAAATAGAATTTATTTTGTTTGAGGAGCCCTTTCAATAGGCTAGAGGATGATTAAGTTACAAAGTTAGAGATATAGCAAGATGTTTATAGAAGAGAACGTTGACGGCGTGGTACCCGAATTCAAGCGGTGTTAACAGTAGATCTCCGATGGGTTCATGTCACACTTCTACTTCATCACAATGCATAAACTACTTGTGCTGGCGTGGGGTTTCCTCAATCGAGCGACGTCTGCCACGCCTTCCAGATACTCAATGCTGAAGCTTTACAGTCATAATGAAGCAAGGTGTTTATAGAAGAAGAAGGTAATGTTGGCGGTGTAGTGAACGAAGTCAAGCGGCGCTACCTGCAGTACCCTGACGGGTTCATGTCGCACTTCTACTCCATCTTAGAACATCTGCTGCCAGTGCTGGTGTGGGGCTTCCTCGGCCCTCACGAGCGTCTGAGAGACGTATGCCGCGCCTTCCAGGTACACAATGTTGAAGCTTTTTGTGGTTATAATGTATACAGGATAATACCACAATGTCGTAACAGATGTGCTTACCATAGAAAAAATCAACTGCGAAAGACTCTGGTTGTAACGGGATTCGAACCCGCTTCTTCTGGATTGCCGGTCCCACGTGCTTACAATTACACCAGACGACCTTTCGTGAATCACAGCGAATTTAGTCAATGGTATTGTGAAGCTCAGGGATCGGAAACCGTTATTATTTTCAAACCGTTACCATACGTCAACCCCAAACCATAATCATAAAGTTTTTGTTCTCATTAACCGATACTTCTTAATGTTCTTTGACGGAACGCTTAATGGCCGATTCTGTTCTCAACGAACGGAATAATAACGGTTTTCCTAATTCTGTTGTAAGAGATGAACTGTCATGTCATGTTCTTCTTATAAAGTTTCCGTTACGGTTAATGTTCTTTCAAACGTTTTTGGCCGCGAACGCTACGTTTAGTGTTCTTGGGAACGGAATAATAGTGGTTTTCCTGTCAAAATTGATTTGAACAAATAGACAATCACATGTGGTGCCTATTCTCCGATTAATCGAGATTGAATGTCGTATGGTTTGTATAAGGAAAACGTATTGAAATGACGTTTCGTGTCGTTTACTATTTTAATATTTCTGAATACTGGAATAGAGACCCACTAGAAATTTAAAATCTGTTCCAAATTTAAACGCATAACCGAACGTAGTTAAGGAAAAAGGACGCAATACACTACAATCTGCCAATTTGTTTTAAATCCTATGTCAAAAGTAAAAGCCATCAATTTAAGTGACAAAGTGGCACCTTTTCGTTCACCTTTTCACCGCCACGTCAAAAAATAAAAGCGAGCAACACACGCCAAGCAACAAATTGCATGTAAACAACTAACTCAACAAAGTAAGTATCAGCTTCGTTGTGTTAAACGAACATATATTTTATCAGTTATATCAATTCATTGGCGGCGAAAAAATGTCCTTACCTACTGTTATCAGGAGGTAATGTTATGATTACAGTCACGTTAATTCCTATAGCAAGGCTAGCATATCTTGTGTTTAACATCAACTTGCCGCCACACTTCTCTTTTTAATCTATACAATTGAAAAAAGACGCATAGCTGCGAGTTGCTTGTTAATTCAGAGTTTGCAATCCGTCACCAACCTCTTTTGAGAAACTGAACTTGCTTTTCAAAAGAGGTCGATAGATCTGAGTCCGTAGCTATGTTAGCTAACGTGCCAATTAGTGATTTTATTCTCTTTGGTGCCAATCGCTACGCTACGCTGAGCAGGTAGTGTATCGTAGTTTTCTCTCTGTCACTCTTTCTTATTGGTGTGACGAAGACAGTTGAGTTTCGTTCGCGACTGAATGTTAGCGATTGGCATATTGGCTACACAACCTGTACATATAATCATTTCATCGCCAACACAGTTAACTAATGTGTCTTGATGTTTTATGAACAAGGCAATTGGACTGGATGCGTGTAAGAGTTACGAATAAATGCAAAGTCATTTGCAGACACCAATAAACTAACATGTTTTACCACAAAAATCAACTATATTCCAAATAGCTGACTGGTGAGTCGTGAGACTGGTGACTTGCTTCAACCTTTTCAACGCCACGTAAAACTATAAAAGCTAAATTTGAACTTTACGCACGTGCATAGTTACATATTATTTTGTGGATGGTGACTTAAGGCCCATTTAGACGATACAAGATTCTTGAACAAAAATCCGCAATAATTGTATGCAAGTTTTGCCATTCAATAATTGAATTCAAGAATTGAATCAAAGTGTTTACACATAAGCAATAACCAAAATCTTGAATGAAATTATTGTATACAATTCTTGATAGTCAATTTTTTTGACCGTGTCTCGTTTACACCACGGACACTTATTGCACGGCAATATTTGTTTGCAAGTATTGACACGTCTAAACTTGGAGTTGAATCAATTATGACCTATTGAAGCAAGAATTGAACCGATTTGCATTGGCAGATTTTCATTCAATATTGAACGTTCGCTGAGGGTAGCACGGTGAGCAAAAATAATTTCAAATTTAGTAGTTCGGAGATAATTAAATTAATAGAAATTTATAGAGGCCACGAATATCTCTGGGACACAGAAAATAAAAACTATAAAAGCCGTGAGGCTCGTGACGCTGCCCTTGCAGATTTTTCTAAGGGACAACCCAAAGATCCCGTTGATTAGTTGATCTTAGGCAAACGATGTTGATTTATTATGTAGCATTTTTTCAAGTATTTTAATGTAAGTTCTAGTTTAACGTGAGCCGGAATTGCATTACGCATGACTGTGTTTTGTCTTTGAATTGTGGGAATGATTTTATCGAGCAAGTATGAAAACTGAGCTTTGTTCACACGAAACATGTTTTTGAACTCTACATCATCCTCAGCTTTGAGTTCAATGCACAGATTGCACAGAGTATTTGAAGCCCCCAGCATGCATTTTCTGCGTATATCAATTTTCTTGTCAAGCACGATCTTTTTTTGCGACGTTCTTCGATTAGTTTTTCCTGTAGCACAGTTGCTATTACAGCAGCGACAAGGAGCACACCTTCACGCACGGAATCCATTGTGAAAACAAAAGATTGATTCACATTTCTTGTATTCAACTAACTACCCAGGCTTTGTTTACATGCATCATCATCATCATCATCATATCAGCCGAAAGACGTCCACTGCTGAACATAGGCCTCCCCCAAAGATTGCCACAATGACCGGTCCTGCGCCACCCGCATCCAGCGGACTCCTGCGACCTTCACCAGGTCATCGGTCCACCTTGTGGGGGGCCTACCCACGCTACGCCTTCCGGTACGTGGCCGCCACTCAAGAACCTTCCCGCCATCGGTCGGCCATCGGTTCATACCAGTATTGAATTCAAGTTGCTGCTTGAATACAATAATTGCACGTTATGTTTATACAGTGCAATTTTTTTCTTGCCTCAACTTTCTTGTATTGAATGTTCAAGAAACTTGTATCGTCTAAATGGGCCTCTTACAAATAGTCTTTGGCGTTGAAACTCTCTTGTTAATCAGTACCTACCAATATATCAGTCATTGTCCAATCTAATTGAAACCTTGTGGACGGCGATAACGGTTATGTTGGTAACACTGTTTCAACGCCAAAGACCGATATACAAGTCACAGATCAATAGAGACCTAGTCGCACTTGCTTATAGTTTTTGACAAATTCCTTTGTGACACTTTGGTGGCGTGGATGGAGTGACAGCTGCTGTTTTTGCCGTGGCATTGAAAAGGTTAGTGTTATGATGAGGTAAAAATTGTATTGACAGCGGTATCGTCATGGTTCGACTCAGTAAACTTAACACAGGATCAGTGCGACAATATGTCGCCGCGAGATAGATTATCCATCTCCCTTTTATTCATATTGTTGGTAAAAGATAGAAAATCTATACAAGTAGCGATAACATACTGACATAGCAATCATGTGCTAAGTGTACAGTATAGTTCGAGAAATATAAATTGAACGTTTATTTTTACTATAATGTAGGTAGAAAGTTACCAATTTATATTTCACGAACTCTCAGTCGTCGTATGTCAAGTTCTTAAATTGATGCCGTTCTGATTGTGTCACTATTTTTTTATAGTTAGCATATAGTATAGCAAGATAGTAGTTAGAGCAACACACTCAAAGAAGATGTTGACGAAGGCTTAAATGAGCAATATGAAATAAAGAATACAACAAATTACCAAAGTTGATATAGTTGACCCCAGTTAAAATGACGAATCAAGAATGGGTGACAAAGACAGATCGGGACCAATTCAAGATTTTAAGAAAAAACAATTGAGACGTCACTGAAAATAAAACTAAGGCTGCGTTTCACCAAACTTTTATTCGAAGAATAACGATTTCTCTCAGATATATATATATATATATACATATACATATAATACATATATATATATGTATGTAGTGCTAAAGTACTATGGAGATTTGACATGACTATTCGAAAATAAGCGTTATATTTCGAATCAAAGTTTGGTCAAATCGACTAAGTGAAACACGTACACGGTCCAGAATCAAAATCTTTGATAGAGTTAACTGGGTTGGCGTGTGTACCTACTAAAACTAAAAAAGGAAAAAGACTATATATATTAATATTTATTTATTCGTGGTTAGCTTGGTCTTCCACATTCCAGCGTTTCACCGCTGCCGCTGGAGTCAGCATATGAGTATATGACCGCAGCTGATCTGATGATAACGAGTACTTTTGCGCACTGAGGTTGCAACGCAACAAATACTCATCACTGCTATCTCAAAGGGAAAAGGATTCTTGCTATATCAAAGGGTTCCAGGATGGCTGGCACATACGCGGGTTAGGTCCTCTGGAATGGCATCTTCCACTTTCTTCTATGCTGGTATACCAAGGCATCCATTCAGGTGTCTTAATATCAAAGGGTCCATGGTATCTAAGGCTGTGGAACACGGCACCTCATTAGTTTGATTTGAGCGATTAAGTATGAAACACCATTATATAAGTGACACGATGCATGCAGGCCACGTTTCTCTAATAAAAAGATCGGTTGATCCATGTTATAATAAGATTATTATGCTTATACTGATGGATATGAGTACCTATAGATGATTTTATGAGATAAATACACTTTAATGGTAAAAGGATACCTTCTTATCAAATTCAATATCACATCATCAGTCTAATACAGTAACAGTGGTCTTGACGTGGGCCTCTTCTATTATTTTATTTATGCGTATGGGTACATTAGGTAGGACATAAATGACATAATGCCCATAATAGCCACGCTGGGCAAACGGATTGGTGATTGCAGTAATGTGTCCATTATGATGAGGCTGCTGCCCTGCCTCCATCTCAAATAATTGGATCAGCGTAGTACCGTCCCTTAGTCGACTCTTATAACACCCATCGGAAAAGTTCTCCAACTTGGTAGGTGGCAAATATATTGTTACTGCCGCACCACACAGCCTAAATTCAATGTATATGACTATAAATATTAAGTACATTTTATATATGATATAACCACTACGCTGCGCTCCAAAACACGCATAGCTGACGTGGGTGAGAAAACTGCCAGGCTAAAGTGGGATTGGGCCGGTCACGTCTACCGCATGCATCCAGAAAGGTGGGCTATTACAGCCACCAAGTGGATGCCGCAAACTAGGCGGGGACGAGGCCGGCCCAGGCGGAGATGGCGGGATGACCTGGACGCCTTCGCCAACAATTGGCCAGACTTGGCACCGAACCGGGAGCTGTGGAAATCTGAGGGAGAGGCCTTTGCCCAGCAGTGGGACACCCCTACAGGCTAGAAAAAAAAAAAAATAACCACTTACAATAATATCAATCAAACAAACATAGAACCTTATTGCCCTTGTAAGTTATATGACCACAACATAGAACCATGTAATATCGTGAATTTTAGACTATTAGTTGACTATAGGTATTAAGATACAGGTTTCAGTAAAATATAGCTAAATACCCATAGAATTACTACCGTAAAATTAGCCCACTTTGCCTCCAGGGGAAACATTGCCCAAAACTTGAATTTTAAATAAATTGATTGAAAGATATTATAGAAAAAAAAATACATTCTTATGGCGGCCTAACTATTTTTAGTATAAAATAGATTATGTGAGAAGCAATACCAAGTATGACTTTTGCGTCTATCTTCATCTAGTTGTTTGCTAGAGCTTCTTGAGTGAGGTTGGTTATTTGGCGGGCAAAATCTTGGCAAAATATAGACATAAATTTCTCAAAACAGGGTGGTATTAAATGAAAAAAAAACCCATGACCTGTAATAAAATGACAACAGTAGATTACATTGATAGTAGTTTTATTGGAAAAAGCTAATCAGAAAATAAGTTATGGCTTTGGGCAATTTTATCCAGTACTTTAGCAAACGGACATTGAAAACATCATGAAAAATAGCCTACAGTTGTCACTTTCAAGTTTTACCACTTTATGAAAATAGCGGAGGGTAATGTTTTTTTCAGTAAATTACGTTTTTATAACTCCGATATTTTATTTTACGTATACAAAATGTTCAGAACCAATAACTATACTCTCAATTGTCAGTTTCGTTGTCTGCTGCTTCGTTAGTGGGCTGATATTTATATCAATATAATATTATCTTGATTCCCATTCAAAAAACGGTTTTATTATTATTGCATTAAAACAAATAATACATTTTGGACTGTTTTACTTCACTAGTATATTAATACTTTGAACAAAAGTAAACGTCTTTAGTTAAGATATCTACTTAAAAGTGACAACCCTAGCATTTGCGAATTGCGTTAGTGGACCTTGTATGAAAAAGAACGAAAACGGGTAGGTAACATTGCCCAACCAATTTACTCAAAATTGTTTATACTTATCCCTGAGTTATAAACATGAAATGGTAGAATTGCCCAAAAACCTTCTGTGATTGTAGTATTATTGTCATACGAGCTATTTTTAAGCACTAAATTGAGGTGGGCAATGTTGGTCAAGAACGAGATTACTTTGCTCGCCTTCTATAGGTGCATTCAGACCAAAAGAACATTCTCTATTCTAACCTCCCACTCTACGAAATTCGATCGTTACACAAAACGTGATTGGTTGATTTCGTAGAGCGAGGGATAGAACAGCGAATGC